>ML810239.1:59070-108310 GCA_009831015.1 Picea engelmannii
TATTCTATGTATATACCTATTCTCTCAAGATTTTATTTCTTTCTATTTTAAAAATCATTTTTATTAAATTCATGCACACATGTGCATTTTATCCAATCTTTTGATTTTACTCACTTTTTCGTAGAATTTGATTTATCTCAGTTAATTTAATTTATTTAATATTTTTAATTAGTCCCTTATTTAAACTAAGACTTAGTCTTAGTCTTAGTCTTAGGATTAGAATCTTATTAGGAATTTTAATTAATTATTTATTGTTTAATTAATTATTTTATTATAACAAGGTCTAATCATTTCAATGTTTTCTAGGCCACCTAGATTTATTGACTCAAGTTTTAATTACGCGACGTGCCCTTCAAGACGCAACTCCATTATCCAAGGGTGGAACTCACCTTTTATTGGGTTTGGAATTTTTTCTGACCCTTGGAGTCAACACTCAATTCGTTCAACCTTGTGAGAGACTAAGGGCTTCTAAGGAATAAGGACTCTGCCTTATTGCGCACCCCTTAGAAATATTAGTGAGCGATTGTCTAAGTCCGCCCTTACCACATCATGACCTATCGAACTAGGTAATTGTTAATCTATACATCAGACCATAGTGGGAGTGCTAGTAGGTTGTGACAGGGATGTTGCCACACATCTCCCTCAATGTCTGGTTTCTGTGCATGGCCCCTTTACTCCTTATGTGATTTGGATTAGGAAGCATTGTCAAGCCTCCATCACTGAAAAAAACACTGTCAATAATCCATATACATAAATCATACTAAATCAATCATATATCACATGTGCATAAAATGAAATACTCAAACAAATACAATCCAATCCGTGACTCAATCCATAGTCCAAGTAATTATATTGATGCCATCAGGATCCATAACCTGTCAATAACATGCACACTCAAGAAAAATCGTCAATAACATCTGCCAATACATATACATCAAATACAAATAAGTCACAACTCATCATAATCATCATATATAACCCATAATCGAAACGAAATCACAATGTACCATAACCCGATCACTTGCACACAAGTGTCCTCAAAGAATATGTCAATAAAAGTGTGCTCAGTGGAGCAGGATGTTACATACACCCCCTCTTGTTTTAAACTTCGCCCCAAAGTTCGTACAGTATATAAATGCAGGTAAATAAATGTATCTAATGTAGAGCTACATATCTAATCTATCAAACAAGTAAAGAAACTATTGACGTATCTTGTATGCATCCTCCCAGGTAGCCGAGTGTGGACTATAGTTGTCTCATTGGACCTTGACTTTATCGACTATTCGATGTCGTAGTTGTTGAATGTGATGGTCCAAAATGTGGAGTATATCCGCCATGAGGGAACCCTCATCTAACACCTGCAAAGAAATCATGTCAATCACATGTGACGGATCAGAAACATAATGTTGAAAAATAGATATGTGAAAAACATTGTGCATACGCCTCAAATAATCAGGCAAGGCTAGTCGATAATCCATAGGTCCTTTCTTTTCCACAACATCGAAAGGTCCCACAAAACTAGGAGAGATTTGAGAACCCTTTCCAAACTTGATCGAACTCTTATGTGGTTTTACCTGCAAGAAAACTCTATTGCCAACTGCATAACTGCAGTCAACGTGATGCACATCAACATAACTCTTTTGTCTATCATGCACTTATTTAATCCTTTGTCTTATCGATTGTATCTATTCTTCCATTTCTTGGATCACTTATGGTCCTACTGTGATCCTATCCTTAAGTCGATCCCAACTCAACGACGTCTAACACGGTCGTCCGAAAATAAACTCAAAAAGTTCATCATACTCTGGTAATTGTTATTGTAAGCAAACTCTACTAATGGAAAGAAGACATTTTTGTTGATCCATAACATACATATGCAACATATCCTCCAAAATCTGGTTTGTTCTTTCTGTTTTTTCGTCTATCTCAAGGTGATATGTTGTACTAAAATTTAGTTGCATTCCCAAGGCCTCTTGGAAACTGGTCCAAAAGAATCCTATAAACACCAACCTTGATCATATATGATTCATCTTGGTACGCCATGTAACCTCACAATATTTCTAAAAAAAACTCTCTCTATGTCTAGCACTTGATACATCGTATGCACTGGAATAAAGTGTGCACTCTTCATTAGAGTGTCAACTACCACAAAAATCGAATCATGTCTCGTTGTCGTCAGTGGAAATCCTATGATAAAATCCATCAAACTGACCTCCCATTTCGATTCAGGTATAATGTGTGGCTATAGTAATCCTATTGGATGTCTATGTTCATCCTTCACTTGCTGACATTCTAGACATCTCACCATGTAACTATGTTTGATTTCATTCCTTTCCAGAAAAATAAAGGCTTAAGGTCTACCTTCATCTTTGTGAATCCCAGATGAGCCATGTAAATTGCTCGATGTGCTTCACTCAAGATCAAACTTCTTAATTCGTTGATAGGCAGTATGTAAAATTTTCCTTTAAATCTCAACAATCCATCATTGTCTAAAGAATAACCTTCATACTTCGGTACCAACATGGTATTTTTTCCAATATTATTCTTAATGTCCTTATACCAATCATTGTCAATCTGTAAGGCTATAATCTTTTCTCGAAGATTCGTCTTAAGCGGTATTACCGAGAATATGCGTGGTCTCCTACTCAACGCATCTGCTACTCTATTCACTGTTCCTTTAATGTAAGTAATCTCAAATTCGTACTCGCTAAGTAATTCTGACCAATGACTCTATCATACATTCAAGTCACTCTGCATAAATATATGCTACAATCCACAATGACATGTCTTTAATTCAAATTTTCATCCAATTAAATATTATCTCCAAACTCTCAAGGCATATACAATTTCTAATAACTCCAAGTCATGTGTTGCATAGTTCTCTTCATGCTTTCTCAATTTCCTTGAAATTGAAGTGATCACTCAACCGTCTTGCATCAAAACCCTGCCTAAACCTTCCTTGGATGTATCTGTGCATACCAAGAATTATTTTTCCATGTTGGGGACCTTCAGTATCGACGGTGTCATCAACAACTCTTTGAGATTTTGAAATGCTTCTGCTCATTTATTTTTCCAAACGAACTTCCTATTTTTTCTTCTGTAATTTCGTGATTGGATTTGTTATCTTCGAAAAACCTTCGACGAACCGTCGATAATATCCTTATAAACCCATAAATCTGCGTACTTATTGTACGTTCATCGGAGTTGGCCATTCCATAATAGCCTCTACTTTCATTGAATCCACAACGATACCTTCTCCAAATATGATATGTCCCAAATAATGAATCTTCGATTGGTAAAAAGAACATTTCGATAACTTCACGTGCAATCTATTTTCTCTTAGACACTGTAGGACCAATCTCAAGTGTTCATCATTCTCTTCTTTTTTCTGAGAATATATCATTATGCCATCAATAAATATTTGAAAAAACCTATCCAAGTATTCGTGGAACACCCCATTCATCAAACTCATGAATACCCCCAGGCTGTTTGTTATTCCAAATGGTAAAATAGTAAACTCATAGTGTCTGAATCTCGTATTAAATGCGATCTTTGGGATATCTTCCTCCTTAATCCGTAATTGATGATATCCCGATCTCAAGTCAATCTTTGAAAATACCGTTTCTCCTTTCATCCGATCAAACAAATAATCTATCCTCAGGAATGAGGGCCTTCTAAACTGCATCATGAAATGTATGAGGCATTAGAATTATCATCTTCGCATGAATGTTGAAGTTAAGGCCGAACAAAAACTTTTTTACCTTTAACTTCTCCATGTTCAAATGTGGAGTATACCTAAGTATCTCCATGAACCTAGCCTCGTACTCTGGCACAATACGACCACCCTGTCGTAAGGCGTTGAACTCATTAAGATGGTGGTCAATGAATTCCTTGGACAAATACCTCTCTCGGAACTGTTCCTCAAACAACTCCCATTGAACGTTTTTAACAAACATGTTTAGTTGAGGTAGGAGTGTCTTCCACCAAGGTAGAGAACTCCCTTTCAGTTGGAAGACCGTCATGCAGACCTTCATGTTGGAGGTGTAATCACGAAGTGTGAAGCACATTACCATGTTCTCCAACCATGAGTCAATGGCTAATCCATCTGTGGTACCCCAGAACTCAGGAAACTTCACCTTCTCTAGTTCTATGTGCATGCTACTACTACCAGCTGGAGCGTTGTGAACCCTCATTGGGCACAAACGCTCTACCCTTATATCAATCCAAGAGGTTGATCAATGCCTCTGACATCCTCTGGAAGGATCTCATCACACCTACCACATCTCCCACAACATCATTCTCCTGCTCAGTAGTCTTATCATCTCCCTGAGGGTTAGATCCCTTTGTGTGGATACTATTGGAGGCGTCACAACTCTTCCTCTAGTACCACATCATCTATGTCCCCTGTGTCCTCTAACCATGATTACCTGCATGGAAAATTTCAAATTAATTAGGGATCCATCTTTAATCATTAATTTTATCACAGTGGAGGGCGTAATAGTCCAATTTCATAGGGTTGAACCCACTCTGATACCATATGTAATGACCCCTCCGTTAAACATAACATCATTAGATACAATGATTTTTTTTTTGAAACATCAATTAGAAAAAGTGATATGTGGAAACAACATACATCAACACTACAAGTCCTCTTCTCATCTACATCATTACAAGGAAAGAAACAATTACAACATCATGAATACTAACAGATTAATCATATCTCATAAAGATAGCAAGGATGACTAACCCCTCCCAACCTACCCTGCAAGGTTAGGACCTCCAAGACACATAATCAATGCTCAAGTCCAGAATTCATCCGATTGATTTTGACCATTTAATGTCTCAGGACCGACGATTATTCTAAAGAAAATGGAGATATCTATTCCCATAACCAACTCTAATTTAGACTCGGGATTAAATACCAATAAGTACTTATTCATAATACAATTTAATCAATCAATACCTCAAAATACCAAACAAATTTTACTTCCTTAGAAGTTTACAACAATAATAATTATTCATCATCTAGATATTATGCCTTCTCTATATGAAACCTAACACACACACACACACACACACATGCACATATATTTTCTCATCATTACACAAGGTCTCTTTACTTTTATAATGCAACATCAATTTATTTTTCAATATCTAAACTAATGCACCATATCTACAAGAATACAATCCAATGTTGATCATTATCTAGATAAAATTTCCTACTCTCCAAAAATGCCATATATGAACTAAAGCCAAAATTGACAATTTTCCTTTCCTTATCGATTGCGATTAAACATCAAAATTAACATAGACCAATGTACCACATGAAATATATAGTTAGACTTTGATGACTCTACAATCATTCCTAACTTCAAGAAAATGTGGAAAGTAAATTTTACCTGGTATCTATTCACTAGTCCAACTTTATTCACAAGCATTATTTTCAAGGACTCTTTGGAATAAGAAATAAATTAAATTCTATAATTGTAGAGGTGTAAAAATCATTAAACATCAATACACTAGACTTCCACTATGGAGTCATTAAATACAACAAGGGTAAAATAATAATTAACTATTATCAAGTTAAAACATAGCCAGTCCTGTGAGACATCGCGATTGGTAAGACAGTACCTTCCTCCAAGTGTTGGGAGAAGGTCTCGAGGTCAAACCCTGCTGGGTCTCCAGGACGAAATATGTAATGGCTGCTATGTGCTAGACTGGTTTCAGTGATTGTAAATGATATATATCCCTAATATATATCGAGTAATTTCTATCGGAAAAAAAAAAGTTAAAACATAGCCACAATATGTCGAATAACTACAGAGGTAGGATGTAATAAACCAAAGAATATCAACTAAGTTTATTTTCAATTACAAACACTTTTATTAGTCTAAGAAATTGTGTTCATGGAAAATCTTATTACTTAACCGATTTGACGATAGTCCGACTATCTCAGTTGGTAACTAGGAAGGTCGGGGAACTCGTAGACCAGACGAGTTAACGAACTGGTAATCAAGAGAGTCGCTCCAATATTTTTTCACTTGGAAGAACTACTCGACTCGCAAGTGACTAACAATGATATTGAGAGGTGTAATTAATGCTAAGTCCCACCGAACTACGTGTAAAGAGCTGGAGTAGTTGATACCTAAGAGATATCGTTACAACACTAATCCATGTGGGAAGTTGGGTTCACTCCATTAATCATCTGGAGGTCAATCGATTATTAATAAGAGGCTAACTAAAATCTGGGTGGATCAATATTCATTAGTATGCCAATTTCTATTGCTTTTTTTTTCAACGAGAAATTATCTCGATATATATTAGAGATATATATCATTTACATTCACTGTATCCAGTCTAGCACAACAGCCATTACAAATTTCGTCCCGGAGACCCAGCAGGGTTTGACCTCCAGACCTCCTCCCAAAACTTGGAGGAAGGTCCTGTCTTTACCAATCGCGCTGGACTCATGGGACTAATAATTTCTATTGCTTAGTGTACAATTATTCAATGGTATAAGAGAGAATGGAATCATTCCATTCGAATAGCAATTAATACACAATGTCACTACAACCATAAAAATCATAATGCAAGCTAATAAACATGATTTAAATGAGACTCTTGTTCAATATGTCGAGTTCAATTTTTACCACAACAAGAAATGATAGACTATGAATTATAAACATTTGCAACAATCCTATATATAAATGAATCAATTCGTAACTGCAAGTAATATATGTTTTTTCAATGATTAAAAACTTCAAATTTAAATTGCAATACCACTGGACGTTGCCTCAATCATGAATAGTCACTGAGGATACAATGATCCTTAAGAAAATCAATGCTTCATATTAACACAACAACTAAAACAACCAAATCAGAGTTGTGATTAACAATGACCATACACCCGATTTTGGAAATGTAAATCCGTTTGCATTGTTACAACGAAAATTAAATTCTGGAAATCGTTAAACATCATAAGAATCCAACGAAATATCTAGTTTCGTAAACCAATAATTTCAGCGACTATCAATCCTTGGATTCCTGGGTGGAATCAACATGGCGATTTTGACTATTGTCACATCTTATTGAATGAAAAATTTAAAAGCAATCTAACTATTGTTCAACACATTAATTCTGAAATCATAATAACATTCAACGAAATAAATCTCCGGATCCATTTATAAGTTGAACAACTCAATCTTCTAAATATTTCGACATTCCTTTAATATGACAGTGAATCAACAATAATCATGATCCCATAAAAATTCTACCAGACCACAAACACGAATAATGAAATATTGAATGGTAAATAAATAATTGTTTGCAACGTAGACCATATGAATTATGGTTTTCAAAATTTACAACAGGACATTGCAAGACCTCTTGAAATACAAGTTCGAATGGAAATAATTATTCAACGATAATACAGTCTTAATATATTGAATTCCATCATTTAGTTGGCAGCGAAATAACAATTTGGATTCCAAATTTCTAATTAAACTCTGCAACTACTATTTCCATTTTAAATATACATGTCAATCATACTACAATAAAATTTAGAAATAAAATACTGAATCCAAAGAAGATGGAGAGATGATGAATTCCTTCAAAACTTGAGCTCCTTTTGTTTTCCTGTTGCTAATCACCGAAACTTCACTGGTACCTCCCAACCATCGCTAGGGGTACTCTTCTTTCCCCTTAAACCCCCGAGATGTAGAGGGGCCACACACAAGAAACCAACAAAATTAGCTCCAAGGCAAGGAAGAGCTTTCACTCTTGCTTCAAGCTTGGTATCCCAACTCTAATAAGTAAAACATCGTCCACAAAATTTTTGCAGCTTAACATTACCAAGTAAAAGAGAGATCCATTTCCTTCTACACCATTTGTTTTATAGAAAAATCCCCAATGAAATATTTCCTCATGCACAATTAATTATCTTTTTAATTCATTTAATTAGGATTATTCACCCACACACTTGTCACCCTTTCCCCAAGTTGCCCAAGTAATTACCATTTTTATTTTATTTAAAAAGTCAATTTCCCTCACATTTCCCAATGTGTTCCTATTTTTGCTCTTAGTTGTCCCCTTTGTTCCCCAAATTCTCATTTAATGAGTGTTTCCTAACCAGATCTTAGTTAGAGTTGGATTAGGAGTCTTCTACTAGTTAAACTTAGTGGTAGTTTGCCTTAAGATACCATTTTATGTGTATACATATTCTCTTAATATTTTATTTCTTTCTATTTTAAAAATGTTTTTTATTAAATTCATGCACACATGTGCAGTTTATCCAATATTTTGATTTTACTCACTTATCCTATAATTTGATTTATCTCAATTCTTTTAATTTATTTAATATTTTTAATTAGTCCCTTAATTACACTTAGACTTAGGCTTAGTCTTAGTCTTAGTCTTAGACTCATGTTAGGATATTTAATTAATAATTTACTGTTTAATTAATTATTTTATTCTAACAAGGTCTAATCATTTCAATGTTTTCTAGGCCACCTAGATTTATTGACTCAAGTTTTAATTACGTGACGTGCCCTTCAAGATGCACCTCCATGCTCCAAGGGTGCCACTCGCCTTTGACTATTTTTGGAAGTTTTTTTGACCGTTGGAGTCAACAATCCATTCAGTCAACCTTGTGAGAGACTAAGGGCTTCTAAGGAATAAGGACTCTGCCTTATTGTGCTCCCCTTAGAAATCTTCGTGAGCGTCTGTCTCAGTTCACCCTCATGACATCGTGGACCTCTCTAACTAGGTAATCATTAACCTACAACTCAAACCATGGCGGGAGTGCTAGTAGGATGTGACATGGACACTTCCATACCTCTTCCTCAATGTCTGGTTTCTGTGCATGGCCCCTTTACTTGTCAAGCCTGCATCCATTGAAAAAACCATTGCCAATAATCCATATACATAAATCATACTAAATCAATCATATATCACATGTGCATAAAATGAAATACTCAAACAAATACAATCCACTCCCCGACTCAATCCAGAGTCTAAGGAAGTCTATTGATGTCATCAACATCCATAACCTTTCATGTCTCCTGCACACTTAGGAAAACTGATCAATAGCATTTTCCAATACATACACATCAAATAAAAATAAGTCACAACACATCATCATCATCATATATAAACCATAATTGAAATGAAATCACAATCTACCATAACCAGATCACTTACACGCAAGTGTCCTCAAAGAATATGTCAATAAAAGTGTGCTCAGTGGAGCGGGATGTTACACAAACCCACCCAAATCCCAATGAATCAATATTAAGCCAAATTGTGACTTCCTCATGTTATCAAACCCACTAAAAGCTAAAAAATGAAGGCACGAAAAAGGAACAGTAAACCAAATCGGTCTGACCTTTGATAGCACATTTTGGATTTTTTTTTTTTTAATCATTTAATATAATATGTCAAATAAGAAATAAGAGGAATACAAAAACAAATTATAATAAGGAAAATGGAACATATGAAATTTATTGAGAAGAAGAGTGAAAAAATATGGATATTCTTACAAGGACATGTATTTTTTTTTTCCAAAAAACGTATGAGGGGAGAATAATATTATTTTATTAAAAAGTGGGAAAGATGATTTATTATGAGTACTTTATGTTTTGGTTTTAAAAGAGCTCATAGTTTTACCATGGTTAACTCTAGATTTCCATCCACCATTCAAATTGTGACAACTCACCATCTTTAACTCAACCAATGCCAAGTCATCCCTAGGGGATGATGTCATCCTCTGAATTGTGATTGGCTCTTATAAAGTGGATTTTGGTGGTAAATTTTCTATTTGGAGGCCCTTTTTTGACCTCAAAATTCCCCTAATAACATATGGTCGGCCTGTTTGGGGATATATTCAACAATTTTGAAACCACCTTGAGGGTCGTGTTATCACATATAATTGCAAGGGTCAAAAATCATTTTATTTTATTTTATTTTTAGTCATAGGTTTTCATTAAGTTTTAGGTTTTTATGTCCCTTTGCTATAGTCATTTTTCAAATTTTGATGTAAATAAGCTAAGGTTAGTTTTGGATTTGGTATAGAGTCCTTGGGTTATGCCTTTCTATCATAAAAAGTCAACTAAAACTTCATGAGTCACATCTTTCAAATTCTCCATCATCACCTTGACATGTCACACCTCCATGTTGTACACAAACCCACCCCTCTTGTCACCTTTACTCATTTAGATGTCAAATCATTTTTGATCTATACACTGCCAACTCAATAGGAGAGTTCACAACGCATTAAAAGGTACACCATGCATTCATTTCCATAATTTCATTTATGGATCGTGTCAAAGAAGATCTTTGTGTTTTTATAGATGATATTTAAAAAAAATGTCCAAGGATTATGTCTTAAAGGATTATAACTATTTTTTCCAAGTGTGCAAATCATATTTGAGCTCGGACCTGTGAACTTGGTGCTACAGACAGGTGCTACAAACTCGGCGTTGCGAACTGCTTGAAGAAGAGAGTTGGAGGTTGGGCTACCTATAGACATTCCTTTTCAAACTTAATGACATCAACATAAAAAACCAGTCCACTAGGTACTCCATGAAGATTTATATGTAGTCTAAAGGCTGAAGGAGAGGTTTTTTGTTGGTTTCATCCCTCGGTGTTGCAAATTCTGTTATTTTGTTGTTGAATGATTTCACATTCATTCACTTCATTCTCTGAAGCTTCTTCATTAAACCTCATCACCTTTTACACCTAATCCAACCTTCTCACCACTTAGAATTAATTTTCTCCTCTAGTATTTCCCAACGCTGCAAACCCCCTATTCTGGCGCTACAAACTCTCATTTATGGAACTACAAACCTTCTGTTGCAAATCCATCGCTACAAACCCTCTATTCCAGTTTTGTTGAAAATCCTTCCTCCGGATACTTGGCGAGCTCAAATTCATAGGAGTGACTCTACACCCATTTCAGCTTGGATTTTGGTTGATCAACTGTCATACTAGGTTTAATATTACATGCATTGTTCATGCTGCTAAAGGATACTTGTATTGTCATAAAATCCCTATTTCAAGCAGAGAATTCACATGTGTCTTTCTCTTATTGTAAATTCCAATTTCCTATCTTTATATCTTCTATTTGAATACTGCACTCTCGCATCCTTGAATGTGCATGAAGTGAATTGTATATAAATCTTGTATATCGTCAGCCTATGGAAAATAATTTGTTATCAAAACTCTAGTATCTTATATCCCTGTTTTCATACATTTACCTGTTATCACAACTCATAGAAAGCATTCCTTAGCAACAGTCATGGACAACCCAAAACATAATAAGACTCATAAGGGAGGTGAAATAGTAAGGACAGAGCCTTATGATATGCATATTTTTTATTTTGAACCCTTGATCAGAGAGGATTTCCAGAGAGTAGGTTGTATCAAATTTTTTCAAAAAATGCAGAGGGGGCACCCAGAGGTGGCTAGGGAATTTGCATTAAATTTCAATAGGACCAAAACTAGGTTTGGCATATTGGAATTTGAAGTTTCAGAATTGTCCATCTTCGCTGCAACAAAGATACCTAACACTGGAGAAAATTGGTTCAAGGCTATGACACTAAATGCCTCTTTCTCTAGGGAGTTCCTTAATCCAGAATACCAGGAAGACAATCTGTTCAAAGGGGTACCCATAAATCATATGCTTGAAGGTTTTGATAGAATGTTGAAGGTGATTTAGAGGTATTTTACATGTGAAGGAAGATTTAACATGGTATATCAATACCATATCAAATTTCTATTACACTTCAAAGGGAAAGAAGTTATAAACCTCCCTTTTTATTTGTTCAGAAGTATTGGAAAGATGGATGATAGAGTTCAGGCCAAATCCAAGCAAGTGGACACTAGTGTTTTCCATTTAGGTTTTATGAAAATGCTAGTGATGGAATAATTGAGAAAGACAAACACAGACTCAGAAACATTCATCACTTCTTCACAGTTTCAACTGAATATTTCCCCCACTCCATAGTCCAAGCTTCAAAGCCTTGTTCATAATGAGAATATTGTGTATTCATAGGTGAGCAAGAAGATAATAATTACTATGATTACTAAAGCTAATAGAGCACAAAATGGAGATGAAGAAGGAAAACCTTCACAGTCTTCATAGAGGGAAGCTTCACCCATGCCAGATCCCACTCCAATGAAGGTTCTTTCAAGAAAACCCATAGGTCTAAGATGAATAAAGTTAGTGTTTCCTTCACCCAGTGCAGTTGACAAGTTCAAAGCTAGGAGGCCTCTTACTAGAGCAACAACCAAGCAAGAAATCCCTGTGAAGGATGATACAATAGGATTTTTAGCCTAGAGTAAAGGTAAATCCATAGTTGTTGAAAATCATGTTGAAATTATTGACATCACTACTCCTCAAGAAGAGAACAATCCTAATTTTAAGAGGTTCAAAAGCCAAGTTAAAGAGGAAAAGGATGAAGTTGATGAACTAAAGAAGGAGGAGTTGGTTTCAAAGAGGAATCTTAAGAGACTCATGGAAATCTATCATGAAACTATTGAAAAATCCATATTTATAGACAACAGGTTTCAGCCCCTCCATAGATAGCTCAAGAACCTCTACAGACAGAACAAAGCTCACCAGGCACAAATCAGAAAACTAAAGACAAAACTTCATCCTTTTAAAGAAGATTTGGCCAAGAGAAATATGGATATGTTGGTTAAATTTGGTACCAAGAGGAGCTCCAAAGTTTTGAAAATGAAGAAGTTGAACACCTTAATCCATATCAATTTTGACAAGTTTTCCTTCTTTTTACATTTTTTCAATTTTGAGGATGGCCATGCTTGATAAATCATGTTTAGTTGTTGGGGTGTTATCTTCTAAGTTATATATCATGATAATAAGTTATTAAAACCGTTTGTGGCAATGGATATATTTTTTGGAACACTTTAAGGTATTATCAAATGAAATAAGATGCTACAGAAAAATTCAGAGTGTCTGGCGCCGTGAACTAGATTATACAGATAGGCGTTGTGAACTAGCATTGCAAACTCAGGTTTTAGAGTTTTGAAGGCATGAATAGTTGCCAAGTGTCAAATATCGATGCAAGCCAGTTTTATGATGGCCAATTATGATCGAGGAGGCCACTTTACAAAGAGAGAAGCACTCAAAGGGACACTTCATCAACCATAAAGAGGATGTTGAAGACATTGCCAACATTAGCCTAAATTTTAGCATTTGGTTGCTTTCTGTTATGCAGTTGTTGCCACGCCAGTTTGAGGGCAGTGTTATAAGAAAAATCTGTCCATTGGGACATATTCGACCTATCTAGCTGTGAAGCCGATTACAACCTCTTTGATAGCTTGGTACGAGACAGAGACTACTCGCACCTTAGGTGGTCCTTCGCCTGAGGTGGTAATGAAGGGGAAAAAGAAAGGTGAAAGACTTACAAGAAGTCTTTCTTAGGACCACTCACCCTGGGTGTTATCCTTCCTTAGCTTCTTGAATGGCCAAAATGGCCTGGGGGGTGAAAATTATGGACAATGGGACGAAAATGAACTCGCTGATTTTTAGGACAACAAACTAAATAAAGCAGACAACAAGTTGTTCACTTGCTTAAAGCATTGGAAACTGCCCCAGAATGGGTCCCCAGGATAAACTGGTGTCTTGGGTAATTAACCAATGAATGTCTTGATTAAAAGGATGTGAAACAAGGGTGAAAAGAGGGATTAAAATCTACATCCAAGTATTTTTAAATGGTTGTAAATTGCGAACAAGCTCAGAATGGCTTGATACCCCCCGGGGTGACCCAAGAAGTGATCCCAGAAGGTTGTTAAGTCAAAAGTGGGCAGTAATAATGGATGAATAGCCTTGTAACAAGCTGTTACAGCTATGATATAAGGGAAAGTATTCACAACTTCAATTTTGGTTCGTGAGTGAAAAGGTGGACTGATGAAAGGTTGACTTTAAAAGTATTTTATTGGTCAATTTTTTGTTTTTATCACATGCCTTAGCCACCACACTGTTTTGAAGGTTATCCCGATCAGAAAAACACATCCTGGAACTGTGCCAACAAGTATAAGAAGAGTAGTTCTAGCAGACCATGGTGGTTAGCTTGAAGAGTGCCCCATGCAGTTCAGAGAAGTAGGGATTAGCCACTTCTCATCACTAGTGCTTTCGGGCTCTTAAATCCGCTTGGATGGAAGAAGGATGCCTGCGAAAAGGAAGAGGCTCAGGACCCCCCTAAAGAGGGTTTTTGCTGAGCTTACCCAAGCAGAGTAGTATTTCAACCGAGCTAAGCTAATCAACTCCTTGACTGTGTGGTACATAAGGAAAGACCACTCGACTTGTACTGACTAGACAACTTCTGAGGGGCTCCTGATGAAGACTCCCTGGCTTTGACTCTTAATATCCTACGAAATTGAAATTGCATAAAATGAAATACCGGGCCATCCACATGGCGAGGTCACGTCTTGCTTTCACAAGTGTGCCTCCTAGTTACTGAATTTGAAATCTATTTAAAACTATATACATAAAACAAGTAAATAGATAGGTGACATATATGTCACGACTAGATAATATGTATATGTAATATCTAAATAATATAAGTTTTTGTTTTCTGTGTATGGGGCGGACCCCTGAATTGTTTTCAAGTTATTTTTGCAGCATTTTGCATATATTTATTTTGCTGATTTTGCATGGCCCCTTTTAGGGTCAGCCACCTGTAGATTAGTGAGCGAAAAGTGATACAATTAAAATATAGCAAGATTAGATAATTACAACATGACAATTACACCATTCAGCCCAAAGGAATGGGTTGAGGCTCTTTGCGAATGGCAAAGCCGCCATATGCATGAAAGCCCCAACTAACTCCTTGTATGGGGATTGGAAATTTAGTGTTTGAAATATAAAAGTTGTGATGATTATCTACACAAGTATTAACTAGATTTTTTACATGAATTCACAAGTGAACCATTCAAACTACCTACACAAATAAAACATATAAACATTGGTATGTGTATCATAAATTTCTGGAGTGAGTGCAAGTGATAATTAAAGTGTATATGAGAGTGATTGGATAGTATTTACCGATCAAAATGTGTGTTTTTCTTCGCTGCCCTGCTGGCCCCTTTGCCTCAAACAAGTCTCTAGGTGGTCCCCAACCGCTTAAGAGAAGCAGAGTGGGTGACCGGTTGTATCCTTGCAGGCAAACAACAAAATTTTAGTATTTATGCATGGAAAAACTGAAATAAACATAACAGTAATTTACACATAAGAAGTATATAATGACCAACTAAGATGACTGTCCCGTGGGGGGAAATTGACCAAAATGATCGATTTTCCTATTTGGGACAGCAAGGTTAATGGTAAGAAAACATAACAGAAATATACATGAATGAAAAGATAAAGCAAACAAGTATGGACAGCCAGCTAGGAGGTCTATTTAAGGGTTCTCCTAAGGGGCCCTAGGACTCCCAACCACTAGCTAAGGCTGAAAAAAATTGAATAATTCAGAAAATCTGCACTAAAACACATTAAACAAATTAAACCAAGTTGTTAAAAGATGAAAGTAAGCAAGTTAAACCCAAGGAAGCAACAACAAACACCTAGCTAACCAATCCCTCCTGGAGATAGCTAACATAACAAGCATTTACCCCTACCCCTCAACCCTTAACCAACAAGTGACACATCCAACAACTAAAATTCAACAAGTATCACACACACAAAGAGTCTTATAAATTTCAACAGAGCTTTGTTGTTATCTTCATCCTCCTCTTTTACAATGCCAACCCTCTTATTTATAAAGGAGAGGTGAAGGTTTAGGGTTAGGTCACAAGACACTTGTCACTTTTGGAAAAGTGACAAGTGGACCAACCCTAAAGTATTTTTTTCCTTTTACAAAAAGTAACCTTATCCTGAAGGTATCTTATCCAAAAAAGGGAATCTTATCCTAAAGAGAACCTTATCCAAAAGGGGATCAAATCAGATTTGATTTGACCCTTCAATTACATAGTAAAACATGCCAAAAAGTAAATCGTGCGAGAGTTCATATTAAAAAAAGTCATTTTTCATAAAATGACAAAACTTGATATGCCACATCACCATTTGCCTTGGGATTTGTGCCATCCCAAAGGCTCTTTGACTGCTGCCATGTTTTTCAGCTGTAGGTGAGGTGTTTTAGGACAATACCCGACCATCCATGGCTGACGGATTCACCAGAATGAAGCCCCAAGGTGTGGGGAGTTGTTGAGTTGCTTTGGAGGGCAAGGGGCCTTTGGGCTTTGGTCATTGTAAGTAAGGAAATGCTCGCTATTTGGGCACTTTTCAGACCTGATTATACCCCCCCTTTTCTTCCTATAATTTTTGCTATGAGTTGGTCGAAGCATGCCTTTGATTTGGGCTTGTTTTTGGTGAAGGGACCCCTTGGACCTGAAGCTTTGAGAGGTTTTTTCCCTATACCCAAAAACCACAAAGATATTATTTACTATGCCCATTATGTATCTCTATCCTCTACCTTTTCGTTGCCTTTCGTTTGGCGCAAATCCGACTCTGGATGAGTGAGATATGGCCTTGGGAAGGTATGTGGAAGGAACCGACCAGGAGACTGATCAGGGAAGATTTTGAAGTTGGGGTAAAATTCTGGGTTGGACACCATAATTGACAGGATGCTATAGGACTATATACTTATAGCTGAAATGTTTTTTTTTTTTATCTGGCCCAATTTGGCCTCGGAGGCCCCCAATTAGGCCTCTTTCCGGTGCATGCTTGTTGGGCCAAGAATGAGTTCCTGTCGCTCTGGGACATGTCACTAAAAATATGGACTGAATTTACTGAGGTGAATGTCATGGATGTATTCTAGACTTTTCCCCAGTCATTTCGACTATTCACATGCGAAAAGCCGCCTCCGTATGGCGAAGTTATAGCATTAAAAAGGACAATGACCCTTAGGGGGGGGGGAATTAAATTTTTAACATATAGTTTAGAACCCATTTAAAATTTTATTTATATTTTAATCAAACATTATAAAAAATAAAAATAAAAAAATTTGATTACAAATATAATATATCTATAACTAAAATAAAATTCAAAATTCAATATAATATAAAATTAAAAAAAAACAAAATTAAATTAAATTTATATTTCAAATATTAAACTATAACCAAAATTAAAAATTTAGCATTAATTTGAAACCCGCACCTGTCAACCCCTGGTCACCATATGACCAGGGCGGATATGAAAAGGAGTCCACGGGGTATGGAGGAGGTGGTTGGTGGCTGGGAGGAGGATAATCTCAGGTTGTGGAGGTAGGGCCGAGAGGGAGGTGGCCGCGTGGGGAGGTTAGGAGATGGGGAATGCGTGCACACATAGGAGGAAAGGGGAAGAGGGGACAGGATTGGGGGAATTTAGGAGGATGGGGGAAGAAATGGAGTTGAGGGTTGAGAGGGAGGTGAGGCTGTGCGAGCAGAGGTGGAGGTGGAGGACTGGTGCGTGGTGGGGGATGGGGAATGCATGGTGGTAGAGGCCATGGAGGTGGAGGACTGGTGCGCGCGCAGGAGGTAAGGGTAATGGGAAATGGAGGTGGAGGTTGTGGGAGATGTGGGGATGCATGAAAAAACAGGAGGAGAGGAGCTCGGTGGTGGTGCCTGGGTGGTGGATGGGTGGCCAACCACCTCTAAAAAATTAAATCCAAAACTTTGGGACTGTGGGTTTTTTTGGCAATAAAATGGACGGGAGGTTTTGGGTTCAAACCCCATGCCCTCCATTTTAATTTATGGGCAATCCTTGAACTTTCTGGGCAAGGGAGAAGGGGGAGGATTGGGGTTCAAAGCGTAGGGCTTCCTAGTGACATGCCCAGGCCTGCAATCTTCATCAAATAACTTCATAATTTAAAAAATCTAAAGGAGCCATGGAGGCTTGGGCCTGGTGCCCAAGAGGGGTTCGAATCCCCTCTCCTTTGCATCTTTTAGACACTCATAAATTCCTAAACTCAACAACTAACAAATAACTCTGAATCATAAGCCAATACCACACTTGAACCAGGTAAATAAACATCAATTTGAAGGAAAAATACAAATTCTTCATGCAGGATCTCAACACAACCATCAAAATCTTCCTTAGTTTCTTTTCCCAGAAAGAGGATTGATGGGTTACCTGGTTAATTTGTTTGAAGATTGTTGCATGGAAGCTGGTTTCCCACTGCAGAGCTATAGTTGCTTTCATAAAAACCTCCTCTGCTGCCATGAATTTATGTTGCATAGCTCTCCCCCTTTGGCCAAACTGTCAAAATGGCTTGGGAGAGGGGAGGAGGGTGAGTTTTGATTTTTTTTTAATTTTTCAAAAAAACCAATTTCCCCAAAATTTGCATGAGGTTACATGCCTCCTCCCACATTTTCCAATTTTATGAATATATTTAATAAAAAATTTAATTAATTTTTTTAATATTTCTTGGAAAAATGTGCAAGTCAAAGTTTGACTTTGACTTTGACTTTGACCCTGCTGCTGCTGACTTAGTCCAAAAATGTTCCCCGGTGAGACGGAGTCGGAATCAGACGCAAGTCACATAGTTGGAAAGGTCTCAACGAGTCCATTGGGAATATGTCATCACCAACTTGAGATAATTCCACCTCAGTACTCAAATTTGGCCCAGAGCAGTGGCCACTTAAAACTCCTGACTTGCCGATGGGCCCACATGACACCCAATCATGCAAAAGGTGTCAAATCGCCATACGATATCCAATCGAGGCAAATGAGTTACCGTCAGAAAGGTATTGACGATTACATCGATAAGGAGACAATATATTTTTGTGTTGGGGTCATTTATGACTGTCTTAGCTATTATGAAACCCTGCCATGCAAGCTGGCGGACCCCTTTTTGCCTAAAATCATTGACCAACTTGTGACAACTCTAACCGGCCCATCCAAGGTCGGAATGAGGCAAATGAGACATCATTGGAAAGGTGTATGAGTCTATTACAATTTGAAATCACTGAATATCTGATTTATAAATCTTTACCCACCAATTTTAAATCATGAATCACTGCGACCAATTTGGTGTCCAGAAGTGGTCATGAACTTGCGAAAGCTCGTTCTTACCAACCGGGGGTCAAAACCAAGCACGAGATATACCATTGGAAAGGTCTCACACTTCCCTACACCATGTCTAGGTTTTATTTTCCTTTTGAGACCATAATATTAACACAATCATACCAAGAAGTCACAACTATTGGTTTTGGCCGTTTGGGTGACGTTGACTTTGCATCCCTCGTATGGGGTCATACTGACTCAGAATCAAGCTCATTATATCCCATTGAAAATCTTGTCTTGATTCCTACCACTTGGAAGTGTTGTGTTCCCTGAATCGAACAACCTTGACATGAGGAAGAAATGTCATGGGAAGGCCCACAACTCCCTGAAGGCAACCAACTGATACTCTTTCAAGGGCAGAGGCCATAGTAACTATGACCCCCACCATTGTGTTTGACTAGAACCATAGCACCAAGGGGAATTTATGGAGAAGTAACTGTGTAAAACACCATGTTGAGCCCAGAGCAGATTTTTGGGTCAACATGCACATGGATCCTATGATAAGGTTTTTATTCGAATTATAGTGTTGTCATTGACAGCCTAGGTTATAAAAACACTATTGTAAGACTGATAGAGGGTTTGAATGGTCTAAGAGGGGACTCACTTTTGATACTATGTGTATTACAAAAATACCTTCTATTTTTTATGTATCAGACTTAAGATTCTCTGGATAATTAAAATCAGTTCTTTTTCCTATCATATTTTTGTCTTCTAATTCTGATCACAGTCTAGTGAAAGATTCATTTGCCTGAGTTATATATTGTTGTAATAGAGGATCTGTTGTAATGTTGTTTACATATATGTCATAATTCATCTCTTTGATTATAAGAATTTCTTGTTTCAGAGAGTTCTTATTTATATGCTTGTCATACTTCCTGATGTAGATGATAGGCATTTCACTTTCTTCTTATTAATCCTTCCACCTACCCATCCTTTTGCTAAAACCCTGATCAAATTTATTCATAGCCTTATTTGTTGGTGTAACATTATGTGAAGTAAATTGTGATCTACACTATTTTCTTGATTTTTCATCCATTTGCTACCTTATAATAAAATATATCATTAACCTACTGATGGGTGTTTAGCTTACACTTTAGCAGTCAAAGTGTGACTTTCAGTGCTAACATTCTTGGCATCGCTGCTGAGGAATGGATTGAAGAATTTTCCCTAGGTTGTACGACAGAGAAAATACTGATTTTGAGGTGCACAGTGATCAGTAAACTGAAGACTATATATTGCACCTGGTGACTCCATTTTTTTAGTTGTGGCTCTCAAAGGTAGACACATGAGGTCCATTGCACATTTACCTCTGGATGCACCTAAATCTGACCCATAAAATATCATCAAGAAAGGAAAGGCTTCACAAGGAGCCTCTTCATCTATTTTCTAAGGTATTACTAGGAACTTACCTGATTCTATTTTTCAAACACCAATAGTTGTATCTATCATTTCTAAATTACCTACTGTTAAAGCTTTTGAAGATTTAAAAATAGGATAATTTCTTGTTGAGTACTCATCTTTTTCTCCTCAGTTGAAAGAAGAAAGTCTTGAGAATTTTGATGTTCTTGCATCCCCTGAGATTGTAAATTGGTTTAGGCTTGATATTATAGAGGACTTTCCCTTTCTAGGTTCTCCCTCTCCTCATTCTTTCAAATTTGTTGTGACCAAAGAAGAAGGAAACCTTGTCCCTCTTGAGCTTTCCCCATCCTCCTCCAAGACCCAACCACTTTTTGTTAAACCTAAAACTCCTCCATATTATACTCCTCCTTTACCTAAGATACCTGAGATTTAGTTTGCAACTTTTCTTATCAAATGAACTACCACTTCCCCTAGGACTCAAAATCTTCCTCTTCCTAATCTAATGGCAAGTGCAGACCCTCCTCAGAATAGGATGGATGCCATTGTGTCTTCCATGTATGCTCCTCTAGTGTTTCCTCATCCTATGAATGATCTCCCAATAGGAGATTACCTAAATTATATTCCTAAGTTCACAGGAGAAGAGAATATAACTTCAGAAGAACACCTTGCATCTTTTTATATCTATGTTGATAATCTAAACATTGAAAATGAGGATGTGTGGATGAGAGTTTTTGTACAAAGCCTTGATGGTGAAGCCATAAAATGATTTAGGGGTTTACCTTCTGTCTCAATTGCTAGGATTGAAGCCCTTGATGATGCCTTTTTAAGGCATTGGGGGGACAAGAAGGACTTTATGTATTATATCACTGAAGTTGGTGCTCTCAAAAGAAAAGAAGGTGAATTGGTATCATACTTTTCCAAAAGGTTCAACAAAATGTATAATAAAATTCCTACAGAGATCAAACCTATTGAAACCTCTACAAAAATAACCTATGATAATGCCTTTGATCTTGATTTTTGTCTTATGTTAAGAGAGAGAAGATCTACTTCACTATCCCACATGCAAGATGTTTCCCTAGAAGTGGAATCAAACATATTGGTTGTAGACAAATTAAGAGGCAAATCTGATAGGGATAGGAGGAAACAAAAGGTAGAATCTTCCACCTCTGATGCTTCAACAACTAACCCTCAGGTGGATGAATTGACCAAGTTAGTCAAATTCGTTTATGTAGAAATGGAAAAATTGAAATTATAGGGGAGACAAGCAAACAAAACAAATTTCAGAAGACAAAATAATGCTCCTCAAATTCTTCAAAGAGATCAGAGGAACATAGATGATCAAAAGGTTCAGACTCCTCTTCAAAAAAATTTGGTTGATGATGAAGAAGAAGAATATGAGGACACTGATCAAGAAATTCACTGTCTAGGAGACACATCTACTTCCCCTCACCTAACTCAATATTCTTATGAAGAACCCCTGATGAAAACCCAACTAAATGAGTTAAGTAAGGGAGAACAAAAAAATGAAACTTAGAATAAGTACAGCTTGAGGTCAAAATAGAAAGAGGGAAATCCTAGTACATCAAATCGGCATAAAAACTTAGACCCCTCTACTAAAACAGTGGTTGCACCAAATAAAGGAAATGGAGAACAGAATAATCAACCTATGGTTAAAGCCCCTGTCTAAGAAGTAAAATAAATTTTTAAATCCCCATCTTCTTTTATCTTTGAAAATGAAATTCAGAAGATTAAAATTCCAGTCCCATTCTTAGAATTGATAAAGAATGAAGATTTCAAGAAGTCCATTTCTAAAATGTTGCATTCTGATTTTTCTTCCCATTCAACAGATTCAATGAATTTGCAAGATGAAAAACCTACAACAATATTGGGGCCCCTAGTAGAATATAGGGATGACTTATCCCCTCCTTTTTATACCTCATTAAATGTATATGAAAAGATATTACACAACTTCTTTATGGACTTAGGTGCATCCCATAACTTAATGCCTATATCTGTAATGGATGAAATAGGTCTATAGATCACCAAAGCATATCACGATCTATATTCTTTTGACTCAAGGAAAGTGAAATGCCTTGGGGTGATCAAATATTTGGTCGTTACGCTTTTTCAATTTGCCATGAAGAGAATAATGATGGATACAATAGTTGTAGATGTTCCCCCTAATTTCAGGATGTTATTGTCCAGATCATGGATTAAGAGATTAGGAGCAACATTGCAGATGGACCTCTCCTATGCCACAATACCTGTCTTTGGGGGTGAACATAGAAGGGTGTATAGAGAAGAACATTTGTCTTATATTATCAGTGAATAAGGTAACCCCACCAATCATCCTATTTATGTTGTGGACATTGATTTGGGATTTAGCATTTTGCAGCTCATTGATCTTCCTCATCCACCTTTGGAAATAATAAATCCAACACCAATAGCATGTGAAACATTAAAACAAGGTTCTCAAATTTGGAAAATGTTTTTTTATGGGGCATATTCTAAAGACAGTGTTGGTTTTAGAGTGGTTTTCATTTATCCCTCTCAAGAAGTCATAACTTTCTCTTTCAAGTTAGAATTTGAGACCATAAATAACATTGTTGAATATGAGGCTCTATTTTGGGGGTTGAGAGATACTAAACATATGAAGATTGAGGAATTATCAATTTTCATAGATGCAGAGTTGATTGTACATCATATCAGAAATATATATCAGGAAAATAATCCAAGATTAAGGACCTACAAAAATGAGGTATGGGATTTGATTGATAATTTATTCCTATCTTTCAATATATCCTTTGTTCCAAGAGAAGAGAATGCATTGGGTGAATCCCTAGTTGTTTCTGCTAGAAACTTTAAAGTTCCACTACCACCTAAACTCAAGTATGACGTTGAAGTAAAATATAGGCCTTACATACCTGACAATGTCAAACATTGGAAGGTTTTTGAATATGATATTGAGATAAAAATATTTCTGGAAATAATGGAAGAATTTTCTACACTTCACATTTATCAAGATCTAGATGATGAAAACAGTCCTCATGCTGATAAATTCCTAAATAAAATTGTAGACCACAAGATTGTACAATTTCCTAGTAATTGTATCCTCAAGGGATTGGCTCCTTTAGAGAGATTATTTGATAGTAATGATGTGGCTGTCAAAGTAAGAGGTTCAAATGCAGATGTTGATTTGACAGAATGCAATCTAGGTATTGATAAAAATCCCAAGTATGTCAAGTTGTCTAGTAGTCTGTCAGAAAAACAAAGAAATGAGTATATCAAATTGCAAAAGGAATTTGTTGATGTTTTTTCTGGGAGGTATGATGATTTGAAAACTTATGACCAAGCATTATTGAACACAAAATACCTTTGAAGGATGATACTAAACCGTTTAGACAGAAACTAAGGAATATCAATCCAATGTTGTTTCCCATCATGGAGAAGCAGGTCAAAAAATTGCTTGATGCTTAGATCATCATACCTTTCAGGTATTCTGATTGGATAGATAATCTTATCCCTGTTAGGAAAAAGAATGGAGAAATCAGACTTTGTGTTGATTGCAGAAATTTAAACAGGTGTTCTAGGAAAGATAATTACCCCTTGCCTGAGATGGAACATATTTTGCAAAGGATGACAGGCTCATCAAGGATGTATATGATTGATGGGTTTTCAAGATACAATTAGATTTCTGTTTTTCCTAAAGATAGGGAGAAGAGATCATTTACCACTCCTTGTGGTACATTCATGTATGCCAAGATGCCCTTTGGTCTCATGAATGCATGGGAAACCTTTCAACGTGCAATGGATATTTCTTTTATTGGAGAAAATGATAAGTTTGTGGTGATCTACTTGGATGACATCACAGTGTTTTCAAAATCTGATGAAGAGCACTATCAACATTTGAAGAAGGTGTTCCTAAAATGCAGAAAATTTGGATTGTCACTCAATCCCAAGAAGTCCCTCTTTTTTATGAAGGAAGGTAAGTTGTTGGGACATATTGTCTCAGTAGAAGTGGTAAAAATTGACCCAAGTAGATTAGAGGCCATCAAGACTCTGTATCTCCCTAGGTCCAAGAAAGAGATCCAGTCCTTCCTGGGTAAGATAAAATTCTTGAGAAGATTCATTTCTAATTTTGTTGAGTTGGTTAAGTTTATAACATCCATGCTGAGAAAGGGAAATGAGGTAATGTGGACACTTGAATATAGAAATTATTTTGATAAAATTAAACAAGCACTTACTGAGGCACATGTTCTTATCAGCTTTGATTATTCAAAAGAATTTCTAACGTTTTCTTTTTCATCACATGACACATTGGTTTTTTTCCTCCTTCAGAAAAAATCGGATGGGATGGAGAAACCTATTTATTTTTTCATCAGGGATTTGAGAGATGTTGAAGTCAAGTATGACATCATGGAGAAGCAAGATTATGCTTTGGTCAAATCCCTCAAGGATTTCAGAGTGTATGTTCTTCATTATAGGATTATTTCTAATGTCCCTTCAACCTCTGTCAAAAAAATTTAGTTCAGCCTGACATAGATGGAAAGAGAAGTAAGTGGATTGCCAAAATTTTGGAATTTAATCTTGAGATGAAACCTGGCAAGTTGGTAAAAGGGAAAGGTTTAGCTAGATTGTTAGCTGAATCAAATTCTAAGGAACTTTGAGTTAATTTCATGAATGCAGATTATGTATATCAACAGACTGATATTGCTAGCAACAACTCACATATCATCCCCAAATTGACAGAGTTTAGTTGGTACAAGAACCTCATCCATTTCTTGCAGACATTGTAGCCCCCTGCTAGAGTTGAGAAAACTAAAGTGAGGGATTTAAAGCTCAAAGAAATTAGATATTGCATTGTTGATCATGTTTTGTATTGGAAGGATCCTATAGGGGTTATTTTAAGATTCTTGGACCCAGATGAGGCAAAGCAAACCATGACTGATTTTCATGATAGCCTATGTGGAGGCCATCATTTTTGGAGGACAACAACATATAAAATACTCAGAGCTAGGTAATTTGGGTCTAGTTTATTCACTGATGTATGTTCAAATATCAGGGCCTGTGATAAATGTCAGAAATTATGAGGCAAGAAACAACTAAAATCTTTGCCTATTAAGCCCATAATGGTATCTGGTCCTTTCCAATAATGGGGATTAGATTTCATTAGAGAAATACATCCAGCTTCAAGTGGCCAACATCGTTGGATCTTGACTGCCAATGATTATTTCACCAAGTGGATAGAAGCCATTCCTACAAGAAATGCAACACATAAAGTAGTCATTGGCTTCCTGGAAGACATTTTGTCAAGGTTTGGATGTCCTAACAAGATTATGACTGATAATGCTGCATATTTTAAAGTTTAAACTTTGGTCAAGTTTTGTGAAAAGATTGGGATACAACTTATTCACTCTACTCATTACTACCCTCGAGATAATGGATTGGCAGAATCCTGCAACAAAAGTCTAGTAAAGATCATCAAAAAATTGTTGGAGGATAACTAAAAGTCTTGGGATTCAAAGTTGAAGTTTTCTCTATGGGAAGATAAAGTAACCACCAAGAGATCAATTGGTACTACTCCATTTCAGTTGGTCTATGGAACTGAGGTTGTTTTTCCTTCTCAACTTGCATTACCTGTGGAAAATTTTCTTTAAGACCAACATGGAGAGCCAGATGATATAATTAGGAGGATGCATCAACTAATGGAGGTACAACATACTAGGGAGAATCTCTTTGATAAAGCACAGAGACATCAACAAACGATCAAGCAATATTTTGACAAGAAGGTAAAGAAAGAATATTTTCAGCCGGGAGAACTAGTGCTCAAATGGGATGCACAAAGGCAAGACAAGGGAAAACATGGTAAATTTGAAGCCTTGTGGATTGGTCCTTTCAAAATTTTGAATTTTTTCAAAATTACACTTTCAAATTGCAAATCTTAGAAGATACTGAATTTTCTGGTGGACCAGTTAATGGGCATTTTTTGAAGAATACTTTTCTTAAATCCATGAATGGATTTCCTTTCATTGTAAATATCATTTTTATCTTGTTTTGTTTTCTTTAAATAATGAACCCATAGCCCTCGGATAAGGCATTGAAACTGCATGTTCTTGGTAGCTCATAGGGAGCATGCCTTCCCCTATGGAGTCAAATGTTATCACATATAATTGCAAGGGTAAAACATAATTTTAGTTTTGATTTTTAGTCATAGCTTTTCATTAATTTTTAGGTTTTTATGTCCCTTTTCTATAGTCATTTTTCAAATTTTGATGTAAATAAGCTAAGGTTAGTTTTGGCTTTGGTCTAGATTCCTTGGGTTATGCCTTGCTATCATAAAAAGTCAGTAAAACTTCATGAGTCACATCTTTCAAATTCTCCATCATCACCCTAAAATGTCACACCTCCATGATGTACGCAGACCCCCCCCCCCTTTTTTCACATTTACCCATTTAACTGTCAAATCAATTTTTATCTGTACACTGCCAACTCACTAGGAGAGTTCACAGCACATTCAAAGGTACACCATACATTCATTGTCATCATTGCATTTATGGATCATGTCAAATAAGATATCCTTTTTTTCAGAGATGATATTTTAAACAAATGTCCAGGGATTATGTCATAAAGGATTCTAACTGTTTTTTCCAAGTGTGCAAAACATATTTGAGCTCGATGCTGGGAACCTGGTGCTACAGATAGGTTCTACAAACTCAACGTTGTGAACTGATTGAAGAAGAAAGTTGAAGGTTGGGATACTTGCAAACATTCCTTTTCAAACTTAACAACATCAACATCAAAACCATCCCACCAGGTACTCCATGAATATTTATACATTGTCTAGAGGTCGAGGGACATTTTGTTTGCTGGTTTCATCCCTCGGCATTGCGAACTCTGTTATTCTGTTGTTGACTTATTTCAAATCCATTTTCTTCATGCTCTGAACCTTATTCATTAAACCTAATCACCTTTTACAGCTCATCCATCCTTCTCACTACTTAGAATTCATTTTCTCCTATGGTATTTCCCAACACTGCAAACCCCCTGTTCTGGAACTACGAACTCTCATTTATGGCACTGCGAACCTTGTGCTACAAATCCATTGTTGCGAACCCTCTGTTTCATTTTTGTTGAAAATCCTTCTTCTGCATACTTGGCGAGATCAAATTCAAAGGAGTGACTCTACACCCATTTCATCTTGGATTTTGGTTGATCAACTGTTAGATTAGGTTAATATTACATCCATTGTTCATGCTGCTAAAGGATACTTGTATTGTCATAAAATCCCTATTTCAAGCAGATAATTCACATGTGTCTTTATCTTATTGTAAATTCCAGTTTCCTATCTTTATATCTTTTGTTTGAAGACTGCACTCTCTCATCCCTAAATGTGCATGAAGTGAATTTTATAGAAATCATGTATATGGTCAACCTATGGAAAACAGTTTGTTATCAAAACCCTAGTATCTTATATCCTTGTTTTCATACATTTACCTGTTATCACAACTCACATAAAGCATTCCTTAACAACAGTCATGGAAAAATCACAACACAAGAAGACTCATAAGGGAGGTGAAATAGTAAGGACAAAGCCTTATGATATGCATATATTCTATTATGAACCCTTGATCAGAGAGGCTTTCCAGAAGGTAGGCTATATCAAATTTTGTCAAAAAATGCAGAGGGGGCACCCATAGGTGACTAGGGAATTTGCATTAAATTTCAATGGGACCAAAACCAGGGTTGTAATATTGTAATTTGAAGTTTCAGAATTGTCCATCTCCACTGCAAAAGAGATACCTAACACTGGAGAAACATGGTTCAAGGCTATGACACTGAATGCCTCTTTCTCCAAGGAGTTCCTCAAACTAGAATATCAGGAAGACAATCTGTCGAAAGGGGTACCCATAAATCATATGCTTGAAGGTTTTGATAAAATGTTGAAGGTGATTCAAAGGTATTTTAACTATGAGGGAATATTAACATGGTATATCAATACCATATCAAATTTTTGTTACACTTCACAGGGAAAGAAGTTATAAACCTCCCTTTTTATTGTTCAGAAGTATTGGCAAGATGGCTGCTAGAGTTCAGGCCAAATCCAAGGAAGTGGACACTAGTGTTTTCCACTCAGGTATTGCCAAAATGGTAGTGATGGAATAATTGAGAAAGAAAAAAACATACTGGGAAACATTAATCACTTCTTCATATTTTCAGCTGAATGTTTCCCCCACTCCACAATCTAAGCTTCAAATCCTTGTTCCTGGTGAGAAGACTATGTATTCAGAGGTGAGAAAGAAGAGAAAAATTACTATGACTACTAAAGATGATAGAGCCCAAAAGGGAGGTGAAGAAGGATGACCTTCACAGTATTCACAGAGGGAAGCTTCACCCCTGCCATATCCCAATCCAATGAAGGTTCTTTCAAGAAAACCCACAGGACTAAGAGAAAGAAAGTTAGTGTTTCCTTCACCCAGTGCAACTAACAAGGTCAAAGCTAGGAGGCATCTTACCATAGAAACAACCAAGCAATAAATCCATGTGAAGTATGATGCAGTAGGAGTTTCATCCCAGAGGAAAGGTAAATACATAGTTGTTGAAAATGCTGTTGAAAATATTGACATCACTACTCCTCAAGAAGAGAGCAATCCTAATTTTAAGAGGCTCAAAAGACAACTTAAAGAGGAAAAGGTTGAAGTTGATGAAATGAAGAAGGATGAGTTTGTTTCAAAGAGGAATCTTAAGGGACTCATGGACATGTATCATGAAAACATTGACAAGGCTAGATTTATAGCCAAAAGGTTTCGGCCCCTCCACGGGCATCTCAGAAAACTCTACAGACAGAACAAAGCTAACCAGACACAGATAAAAAAACTAAAGATAGAACGTCATCCTTTTAAAGAAGAGTTGGCCAAGATAAATATGGATATGTTGGCTAAAGTTGCTACCAGGAGGAGCTCCAAATTTAGAAAATGAAGAAGTTGAACACCTTAATCCATGTCAGTTTTGACAAGTTTCCTTCTTTTATATTTTTGTAATTTTGAGGATGGTCATGCTTGATGAATCGTGTTTAGCTATTGGGGTGTTATCTTCTAAGTCATATATCATGATCACAAGTTATTACAACAATTTGTGGCACTGGAGATAGGTTTTTGAAAACTTTAAGGCATTATCAAACGAAATAAGTTGCTAAAGGAAAGTTCGCAGTGCCTGGTGCTGCAAACTGGCTTATATAGACAGGCATTGCGAACTCAGGTTTTGGAGTTTTGAAGGGAGGAACAGTTTACAGGTGTCAAAGATCGATGCAATCCAATTGTATGATGGCCATTTATGAGTTAGGAGGCCACCTTCCAAAGAGAGAAGCACTCAAAGGGACACTTCATCAACCATAAATAAGATGTTGAAGACATTGACAACATTAGCCTAAATATTAGCATTTTGTTGGTTTCTGTTATCCACTTGTTGCCACGTCACTTTGAGGGAACATAGATCCTATGATAAGGTTGGTATTCGAATTATAGTGTTGTCACTAATAGTCTAGGTTATAAAAACACTATTGTAAGTATGATAGAGGGTTTGAATGGTCTAAGAGGGGACTCACTTTTGATACTATGTGTATTACAAAAATACCTTATATTTTTTATGTATCAGACTTAAGATCCTATGGATAGTAAAACTCAATTATTTTTCCTATCATCCTTTTGTCTTCTAATTCTGATCACAATCCATTGAAAGATTCAATTGACTGAGTTATAACTTGTTGCAATAGAGGATCTGTTGTAATGTTGTTTACATATATGTCAGAATTCATCTCTTTGATTATAAGAATTTCTTGTTTCAGAGAGTTATTATTTATATGTTTGTCATACTTCTTGATGTAGATGATAGGCATTTCACTTTCTTCTTATTACATCTTCCACCTACTCATCCTTTTTTCTAAAACCTTGATCAAAGTTATTCAGAGCCTCATTTTTTGGTGCAAAATTATGTGAAGTAAGATGTGATCTACACTATTTTCTTGAGTTTTCATCCATTTCCTAATGTATCATAAAATATATCATTAACCTATTGATGGGTGCTGAGCTTACACTTTAGTATTCAAAGTGTGACTTTCAGTGCTAACAGGTCGATACATATTTGAAATATATCAAAGATCAATAGAGGGTTCAATTGAAAAAGAACCCTAAGTATGATCATCCTCTGTCCATTCTCGAGAGGGAATGGAAGAATATACAGAAGGACACAAAGGAGAGGGCAGCGATAAGAGAAGGGAATACACCACTTGGCCCTGGAAGGTAATATATGACATTTTGAATTGAATATGTTGAATTTTGTTTAGTTCTACAGAAAAAAATCGCGATATCTAATTATAACATACTTGATACTTTTCGTAGGATCCTAGACACATCAAAAGAAACAAAGTAAAGATTAGATAAACATGGACAACACAAACTTGGACAAGGTGGTGACTTGAGATTACAATCTAGAATATATCATCATATAAATTTTATCATATAAATATTGTATTCATATTATACAATATATCATCATACAAATTTTATCTAATTGTAGAGAGTAATAAAAAATCCATATCTTATGCCATGTGATGCAAGGGGATAAATTCAATAGTTTCATCACAAAAGAAGACTTTATGCTCGACTTCAAGTTAACCTTTCAATAGGTGGTGGAAAATCAACAAAGGAAGGGATCAAAGACACAATCTGACCCTTCATATGAGTTGGTAAATAAAATGACAAGATTGCATTTGTTGATTACTTGTTCAATATATTGACAATTGATTTTACCCATCAATTAATTATGTCTCTATTTGTTTTAAGGAAGAAAGAAACACCAATTCATTTGATGATGGTGGAAAACAACCCCACGATACTAGTGGTTCACAAACCCATGATCATGATATGTCTATCTTTAAAATAAAATGTATAATATGACGATTACAAATATTTCCTTTAGACTGTGTACTTATAACTTTTCTTGTTTCAATGGTAGAGCATGTAGATGAGGGTGCTTGAAGACAAGTGGAATCGACGACAATCCAACCAATGGTGTCCACTTCTCCTCCAGGTTAAAAACATAGTAATGATATTCGTACTAATGAAAAATTGTTATGAATAATGACTAACCATGTCCTTTTAATGTTTTTTGTTATTGTAGTGGATGTGCCCCCTATATTGCATCATCGTCCACATCCTGCTACTATAAGTAGTATAATGCTTGAGATGACCAATCACCTTCGAACAACAAAACAAGACCCAATATTTGAAGGTCGGTATCGAGACGAATGTGATGATGATACACTCATTAGTTTTATAAAAAACAAGTGATTGTACATATTTTCATGACAAATTTTATTAATATAAATTATTAACTGTACAATTTTTTGTTTTTCTAGTTGTGCGTGGACGTTATATGTTCTGTATGTATGTACCTTTTTTATTTCATTTACCTTTAATTCTTCTTTTTCTACTTGTTATGCATGATTGGGTATGGAAAAATGAGAGTGATGTGAGGGGGGGAGGGACCAAATGAGCTTCCACCTTCACGTGGTTGGTCCTGTTTAGTATAGAATAAATTATTCTCAAAACCAAGAGGAGCTCATTCATGAGGTATTCCCATTTAGTATTTCTAGAGAATCATACATATTTAATTATTATTCAGTCATATAACGTTTAATTCACTTTTCCAAATACAAGCTCATTGATGTTTGGTTATTATTCAATCATTTAACATATTATTGTATTTGACAAATGCGGGTTTGAAGGGCGGTCAACCCCATGATCCAAAATGCATTTTCGACAAGGTTTATGCTATCCATGTTTTTCTAGTATTTACTTGTTTGTTTTGACATGTATCGGATCCTACAAAACCAACCAATGCAAGACTAGAAAACATAGGAAGCACAAACTTCGCAAAGATTGGACAACTTAATGGTGAAGATTGGACATGGAATGACTTAATGGCGAATATTGGAAATGGAACAACTTGAACGCACTTTGTTCAAAGATTGACTCTATTTTAGGTTCTATGATGGAGGACCATGTATACTATGTTTGCCGCAACTGTCATTTCTAGTCTTTTATAATTTTTTATTGGGTTTTCTATCCCTATTCATATTTACTGACTAGATGTTTATTATTTCTACAACTAGGTGATCATGTCACAATCCTAAATGACTTTGATTTCTTTGAGATTTGTATTTCTATTTCACTATCGAAACAATTTACAACCATAAAGATTCATGCAAGCACATGGATTTCTTTTTTTTAATCAACTATTATAGTTGTAAGCAAAAAATAGGACAGAGTTAAAAAACATTTATGTATGTATTTTATGTGTTAACAGTAGTAGGATAATCTCCCATGCAATTATTTATTTTCTTTTGAATTAGTTTATTAATGACAACTACAAATTGATGCTTGTGTTGCCATGTTTTCTACCATCCATATAGAATCATGTGCATTGAAACTATTGAATTGTTTTGGTGAGTCTTTATAGATTAACCGTTTATACAAGTTCATATTTTTTTTATATTCTACTGTTTGTATTTTCTTTTCTTAATGGAAGGAAAATCGGTTTTTAGTGAGAGTAATTCGTGATTTACTCAACATATGTGAAGTCACAAAGGGAAAGGACAATAAAGTTGTAATTGCAAGTAACATCATGTATGTATAGTCTTATCATGTCAATGATTTGATAGTTTTTACCTATTGAAGCATCAAGTATGTTTTTCTAAACTAATGCAATTTCTGGTTAACTAAATAGGTATGTAGTGGGATAATATCCAAGATATTTTAGGGAACATTGGAAATTTTTGAAAACTGTCATCGACAAGATTTTTGAATTCATGCACGAGACTCACCCTGGAGTGCAGGTGAAATCTCTTAGCTTACAAGCCAATTTAGTTCTGGAAAGGGTCATTTTCATTTGGTTTGATTACATCTTTCTTAAATTCTATTGGCATGTAGTTTTTTCCCATATCACCCAACTGGGCCCTCTTAGCATTGGACGTACTTGGTCGAAATGCATATATCAGAGGTTATGATATACATCTGGTATGTTGCATCATCCACCCTTTAACTCATTGTAATGGTTATTGTGGGTGGCACTTGATATATTTTTGGCTTATCTTTTAACCTTCATTCATCATTCTCATCCCTTCACTCCACTAGCCCAAGCTCTAGTTTCTCTGTTTCTTGGACTAAGTCACCCTTCATGCTAGATGATAGCCATTTTTCTCTATATTTAAAGAATATTGTCCATTGTCTTGATCATTTCCAACTAAATGGGCTCTTGATTGAAAGTATTGTGAATGGTTATAGAAGAAAAATAGTGCATCTATAATTTCTCTTGCAAGTATTGAAGTAATTATGCAATTTGATTTATTTTGGGTTGTGGTTTGGTTGTTAAGTTTGAGCATGGATTTTAGTGTTTATTTGGTGAATATATGAATATCTCAATCCTAGCCTTGATATTTACTTCTGTGACCATACTAAAAAATACCTAGGTCATTATTGTTTTTGGTGTCATGGTCCATTCCAAGCAGTTGATGCTTATCATTTTGGGTTTCGTATTTTTCACAAACTTCATCTCTAGGAGTGTTGTTTTTATAATTCATTTGGAAATTCACCTAGACCTATCTCAATTAAATTTTGAACCTGTGTGTGTTTTCTTTTCAGGCACCCAACCTGGTCTCAAATTTGCATTATCATTTTTTATGGGTGGGGAGTCTAGCTCATCCCTATCCTTATTGCTTAGATATTTGATATATTTCTCATTGTTTTGTTCATATCATGGATCAAGCTTATAATTGGTAGACGAGTTATCATTCTCATGGTGTCTTTGGCCTTGTATGTAGGTATGGTTATTTTGGCTCATGGATATTGGATTTGTATTGTTTTTATGGAGCTTGTGTGATGAGTTTAAATTACTGCAGTACCCTTATTGTTCCTTTGGTCCATATCTGTACTTAATCATGTATCCAACTCTATTACTTGTAAATTTTTTGACCTAGGTATTTTTTCTACCTAGCATTTAGTCCCATCGACCTTGGTTTGACCTCCCGATGACCTTCTTGTTCTCATCTTAGCCTCGAAAATTATCATGGATGTGTTTATTAGATTGGATCTATGTTTTAGTCACACAATGAACTAAATGTCAAATTTATGTTGGTGTATTGGGTGCCTTCAATTAACTTATAGTTTGTTGGAAGGGCTACACCTGTGGACTTTTATTACTGATCAACATACATGCTTAAAATGTTTAGGGGGGATGGATTTGAGCTGTACCAGAATTAGCTATTGTTCATTATATATATGCAAATGAAAAAGAAAAAGAGAAACTCTATTAGGCTTGTCCCTACCCATAGTTGGAACTTGAACACTACATTTGTATTCCCCAGACCAACTTGTTTGTGAATCTTGGTAGGTTTTGTATTTTTCTCGAGCATATTTGTATTCAAGTATTATTTCTTCGTCTTATTCTTGGTTGTTTTGTGTAGGATTGTTTATAAATATATAGGGGCCTCTGGTAATAAAGTTGATTTCAAATTCAAGAAGTTGTATTCTATAGAAACTATTGGAAGTTATGTACTTAAGACAACAACAAAACCATTACTAAATATTGACCTTGCAGTGTGAATACCCAACGTCAGTGTTTTCTTTATGATTTTCCATGCTTTCTAGTCCTTGATAGACACATTTGTTTCAATCAGAAGACATATAAATGTTTCAGGTCAATTTGTTGTAATAAAATTGGCTTGACATATTTCTTTATTTGACATTATGCAGTGATGTTTTCAAGAAAAATATTTTTTTTAACCATCACTATGGTGCCATAAATCTAATTTTGATTATACATCCAAGTTTACTCACCACACGTTTTTCTAAATATTCACAATAACAATAATATCAAAATATTGAGTATTCACAATAACAATAATATCTTTTTTTGTGCTTCCAACAGTCCCTTGGATCCCTTGGCTAGATGGTATCTCACTCATTCGATATTTTATGCTTAATTTTCATATAGGTATCTTTCTTGTTGTTGAACCATTCATGTTTTTATGGGCTATGTTTCATATATACTTGTCTTTGTTAGTATTTCAAAAGGATTTTTTAGTTGTCATCATAGTGTACAAATAGAATCGTTTGATAAAGCATAATAACAAGTATTATAATATTAATTACACTTACCATGCAAAAATAAGGGAAAAATACCAGTCATACATGGGTTTTTTTATACTCAGAACAACATGTCCCATAGGTAGGGTTGATTGAGAGAGTCATTGCATATTTTTGAATATTGTGGGTTGTGCTATAAATGTTTCTATGTTGTAGGCCTCAATTATGGCCAAACACCTAACACATGGAAAATTGGTCCATGCCCACATCATTCAAACATGATTCTTTCCATACATATTTAAGTGAAATCCACTTGTCAATCCTTTATGCCAATTTTCGATACATTGATGGATGCTAAAATTTTCTTTGACCAAATGCAGTAGATTCCCTAGTTAACTCGCCTTGAACTTTTGCTAACCCTATGCATTCCAACTAATGCTATCCAAGTACAAAAAAACACTTGTATTTAACAAAACTAGTTCCTCATACAACCATAATAAATTGTGCCCTTTTTTTCCGCAAATGGGATCTAACAAGTGGAATCCATGCATATGTGGCAAAGGAAACATAACTATATTTTCATCAACAATTTCTCTAATTTCTTCCATTTTTTGAATTCAAATGAAGCTTCAGTCAATCCTAGTAATATTTTGGGTTCCATGAGCTAGGGAGATATTACTTTGTTATATGTTTACTAATTTACATAAACCTTTCCTTCAACTCAACCCTTTCACCAATTTTTCATTATAATGTTTTTAACTCTAGAAGTCTAGGATAATTGGGATCCTTATGCTTTGACTATTGCATAATCTATTCCACATACCCAACAGTAGTTCAAAACTTCTCTCTATAGTATTTTGCATCCAACAAGTAGGTCAAGTGGACTAAGGGACTCTTGCAGGTAATTACAAAAACCATGTAATCCACTCAGAGGATTGGGTTCTTACCACATGGCACACATTCAAGAGGGAAATTAATGCTAACTAAGTGGAGATAGAATCATAACAACACATGAAAAATCTAGAAAAATTCCACCCAATATTGATGAAGTTAGTATTGTTTACCTAAAACATAGTTACCAACTTAACGAGAACTCTACAGAGTTCTAGTTTTTTTAGGGGTCCAATTTCTTACCCCGTTTTTAAAAATGGTGCTACTGGTAGAACCCCCTCTCCCTTTTTGGGTGGTTTTTCGATATTTTAATTTTTTCGATCCACAAAGTTTCCACATTTTTTTTAAATGCTTATTTTTCATCTATTTTCAAAATTTTCATTTTTTTTTTATTCAATGGTGTTTTTAGTCATTTTTCCATGCTTCTTTCATTCTTAAAATTATTTTTTACCATTTACTTTTTTGAAGTTACGATTTTCCATATAATTGTGTTTCCTTAATTAAATTATTGTTCCATACTTTTAAAATATAGTGGAAAACACCATTTTTAACACATTGTTTACCTTTACTTCAATACATAGAAAAATAAATTGTAGTTAAATAACACTATTTTTTAATATTTAGCGAAAAAATATAATTCAATTTTTTTTTATAAATTAAAAACTAAAAAAAACTAAGAAAAGTAAAAGAATTTAAATTTCAAAAAATAAAATTAACAATTAAAAAGAAAATTTAGATAATAATAAAAAAAAAAAACACTTAAAAAACTAAAGAGGAAAAAAAAACAAAAAACAAACAAACAAATATATAAAATAAGCTATAACGAGAAAAAAAAGGGGGTAAAAAAACAAATTTATGGCCCAAAAACTTTATGGCCCCAAACACACAAAAAAAATTAAAAATATATATTAAGAAAATCAAATTAAAACACTCAAATTACAAAATTTTAATACAAAATAAATAAATAAATAAATAAAACTTAAAAAAAACATAAAATTACAAAAACAAAAATTAATTTTTCTATTAAAAAACTTAAAAATATGTAAACTTTTATAAAAAACAAATAAATTAAAAACAAAATATGCATTGGTGATGAGAGGCCATGGGGGGTGATGTCGGGCATCACCCCAGCCCCTAGCGTCTAAGACCTGGTCCCATGGGGCCAAGGATTAGCCCGTGGAGGCTGGGGTGATGTCGGGCATCACCCCAGCCCTCACGGGATAATCCCTAGCCCCGTGGAACTAGGGATTAGCCCCTGGGAGCTAGCATGATGCCCGACATGATCCCCCACGACACCCAAGGTGGCCAACCAGCCCATGCACCAACCTGCGCGGGCTAGTTGGGTGCCATTGGTGTCGTGGGGGGCGCTTGACATGACACCCCAATAATATGTAGGTTTGTAATTAAAAAAAAAAAGGGTTTTAATTAATTAAAAGTTTATGTTATTTCAATTAAAAAAATTTATTTTACCCAGATGGGGTGCCACCTGGTCAGAGATTGAGGACACCTGGAATCGGGCAGCCAAGGGAGTTATTAACCCTGACCGCCAACCCCTAGACATTAACTCCTCCATGGCTCACACCATGAGAGGAGTAATGGTAGTGCACCTGGCTGGGGTAATAAGCGAGCGAGCGATCCATACTGAGCATACCAGAAGCGAGTTGGCTTTCAACTCGGCTTCAATGGAGGATGCAACGGTCAATTCAGGATTCAATGGCATTAAGATGTGCAACCATGCTTTCGATCAAGGGTCTTATTTGTTTCCTCACCCACCCTAGTGCATTATTCTTGTTCTACTCTTTGGCTCTCCCAAGCACTCTAGAACCACTGCTCTCTGCAATGTCTTTTCATGCACCAGAGACATCCTCCTCGCCTCCCTCCACTCCACTTTCCCTCTCAACACCTCTGTCTCCTTCCATTACTCCTTGCATCTTCCCTCGGCCTCCATTTCTTCTTTCCTCCACCTTCATACTCCCCCCAGCATGCCTTAAGAGCAAGGGAAATCCAAGAGAGGTGCTTGCAACAACATCGCCCTCTCTCATTGTAACATGCTCACCCCCTCCCAATGAGTGCTCATCGCTCATTTTTTTTATCTCTCGTCATACTCTCCAGAGGACACAGCTGACTCTTCCCCATCTCTATGGTGCCAACTCGATAAAAATGGAAGCGACCTCCTCTACTGCTCACTTCCCCTTGTCCTTTCCTCCATCTCTCCACAGCCCAAGCGTGGTAGGTGCCACCCTTGGGAGAGAGCCCCCCTTTGGGCACCAACCTCTTGGCACCCCCTATCATCAAGCAAGGTGACCCCTACTATGGCGATGGAAGCTGCACGGTGGAGGAGGAGATTCCTCCAAGATGGCAGCTAGAGAAGAATGCAGGGACAGACAACAACATCACCACAGGGAAATTGGAGGACAATGAAGATAGCAAGGATGAGGAGGAGGAACATCCTCAACATTTTGCCAACTGTCTCATGGAGGAGCACCTTCAACTCCTCTTCGAGATCAAACAAAAGTAGGAGACTACTTCACAAAGTGGGTCGAAGCTATGTCGACATTTAATAATGATGGAGAGACAAGAACTCTCTTTATTTTTAACCAGATAATAGCAAGGTTCGACATCCTGAAAGAGATTGTCACTGACCATGGAAGTAACTTCAGAATAAAATGATGTCTGAGTTAACATCAAATCTTGGGTTGAGGCAAGAGACATCATTTTATTCTGAAGTTACTGCCATGGTTAGTGACAATCTCTTTCAGTATGTCGAACCTTGCTATTATCTGGTTAAAAATAAAGAGAGTTGTTGTCTCTCCATCATTATTAAATGTCGACATAGCTTCGAACCACTTTGTGAAGTAGTCTACTGCTACGATGATATAATGATTCCCCCTGGTTGAAGCCAGGTGTCATGTAGTAAAAGAAATCCCCCACTTGGTGAAGGGACCAACTGTAATGATGGGAAACATGGGAGATGGGTGTGCCCTCATATTCTAAGAGAAGATTTGACATAGGTGGCACTTCTTGATTGATTCAACACAATCCTTTATTAACGTAAGCCAAAAGTAACTGACTCGTAGAATCTTTCGAGTTGTTGCCAACCCAGACAAATGACCACCACATGCTCCTGTGTGGTAGTCATTAAGAACAAGTTTCACTTCTTCGTGAATGAGGCACCGATGAAGAATACACTCTACACCTCGATGATACAAAGTGTCATCGAGTATGAGATAGTTTCGTCCCTGATGGTGTATACCTCGACGCTCGTCGCGAGAAGCAGAGGTGGGGCACTTAAAAGTCTAGAGATAGACTAGTATATCTCCATACCAGGGGTTTGAAGATGAAATAAAAAAAGATATCCTTTAATTGGTGATTCTTTGGGCGTAACATCACTTGATTCGACCAGAAGTTTCGAGATAAGTTCCACAAAGACTAGTAATTTTTTGGATTTCGTGGAAACAAAATCCAAGTCAAATTCCTGGAGGATAACAATCCATCTACTTATCTTTCCGTCAATGACACGTTGTGTCAGGACATATTGAAATGGATTCACAACGACAACGACGATGGTCTTACGAAGCAGAATATAATGACAAAACCGCTGGACAACATGCACTGCTACCAATGCAAGTTTCTCAACATGAGAGTAGTTGAGTTTTGGTCCAACCAAGGCTCGGCTCAGGAAATAAATCACATGCTCTTCAAGCAGATCATCCTCTTGAACCAAGACCATACTGATGGTCGACTCTGCAGTGACCAAGTACAATAAGAAATATTTATTATAATTGGGAGGTTGGAGCAAAGGGGCAGACGTAAGGGAGCATTTCAATGCTTCGAAAGAGCATTGAGAAGCATCGTCCCAATAGAAAGGGACTACTTTTTTCAGTAAACGCATGAACCCTTTAGTGATCTCGGCATAGTTTGTGATAAAACACCGAATAAAGTTCGCTTTTACCTATAAGATTTGAAGCTGAGGGACTATGCATGAGGGAGGAAACTGAACTATCGCCTCAACCTTTAGAGGATCGACCATGATCCCTGTTGTTGAAACTATGAAACCTAGAAGACAACCCAATGTCATGCAAAAACTACACTTGTTAGGATTCAAGCGAATCCAATAGTAGCGACATCACTCAAATATTAGTTGGAGGTGCTCAAAGATTAGTTGGAGGTGCACGGGATGATCAACTCTCTTACGAGATCATGATGATAAATCATTGAGATAGGCCTCGACTATATGTCTAAGGTTGTGGAAAGAAAAAGACATGGCCCGCTAAAAAGTGGCTCCAACATTCTTCAGGCCAAAAGGCATAATTACGATAAGAAAATGTGCCCCACGGACAGATAAAAGTTGTTTTATGTTGGTCTTCGGGTTTGATTTGTATCTGGTTGTATCCCAAAATACCATCCATGAAAGAAAAGACCTCCCAGCCTGCTCATTCATTGACAATCTTATCAATGAATGGGGTGGGGAAATTATCCTTTGGACAGGCCTTGCTCAAATAATGGAAGTCCATACACACGCAAATCATTGCCTTCTTTTTGTTGACCGGAACAAGATTTGACACCCATTGAGTCAATTGAACGGGGTAGATGAAACTGGATTTGAGAATTTTCTCTACTTCATCCTTAATAGTTGTGACTTTCCGAGGATTCAACAGATGAATCTTCTGTCGGACCTTCTTGGTGTGAGGATAAGTTGTTATCTCATGTTCGAGGATTCTTGGATTAATGCCTGGAATTTCCTCATAAGACCAGAACAAAACGTTGCGGAATTATTTAAATAAATATGTGTAGATTCGAATCTCCTCGGGGGAGTAGTCCGCTCCGACGAAGACATTCTCCATAATGCCAGGGGTTCTAGAGATGTCAATAGGTATCATTTCAGCGATATTTTCCATATTATCCTTGACATAAACTACGTGCATAGCTAGAGGATTAATAGGACAAGACCTATCTCTAGTCATAGTCAACACGAATTCACCTGCCTCTATTCTTCTTAACTCCGGGAGAAAATAAGATCTATGATGGAGATTGTACCAGGGTCTATCCGAACCGGTCAATGCCTCTATAATCACCTCTTCAGAGGGTAAGACCAAGTCTAAAGAATTAGTAGTGGTGAGGGAACCTTGAGCCAAAATAGGCTCGAGAACTGGATCTAACTCCTGTGCGGGAGTCGGATCGGGGTCGGTCAAAGCTTGCTGGAAAATATTGTACGCAACTTATGCTACGGACAAAGGCATGGACATGAAAGGATGCCCTGTCCCTTCCATCGAAGCCGATGGGGAAGGAATATTCCATGGATCATTAAAGTAAGTCATATAGAATGACGATACTTGAAATATTTCAGCCTTAGGTTGGTTGGGGACAGTGGATACGAGATTGACATCGCTGGAAGGAGGTGGGTAATTGAAAGTACCCATCAAAGGTGGGCACAAACCAACCCCTATGTTGATGACACCGAGTTGAGGGTTATCAATCGTCGGGACCGTGGATGCCCCCGATGAAGGGTCGCCTGGAGAAGGACAACTGGTCAATGGTTACGATTCATCCCTCGTGTGGAAACAACAAGACCCAAAAAATCATGGAAACCACTGCATGCATTTCGTAAGTCCAACTCCTTCCTAATCGAAGGTTTTATTCGAGAGGCGCATCGACCACTTCAACTTTAAAGCACACGGTCTTCCCTCCTAACTACATGGGGAAAGAAGTAATGATTTCATGTGGTTTGAAAGAACGACCATCGAAATCAGTAAGAAGAGTATGTGATGGAGACAAAATGGGTTGGTCAATGGCCTTCCAACATGCCAATGACATCATGCAAGTCGAGGCACGCTCATCAACCACCATACAAAAAATATTCCGAGTAAAATATTTCGTGGGGTGAGCCACTACTATCTGAAACGCCATGTGGTAAGGGAGACGAGGTTTCAAGTCGCTTGTATCAAGCATGATCGTTCCTAGATTACAAGTCTCAGTGGATCCTAAGGCAGCTAACAGAGCCTTTCTTTGCGAAGGGAAGCTCTAGAGGACCTCCAAGGAAGACATTGTGCAAGGGGTTTGTGAAAAATCCTCCACCACAGAGTAATTATGGGTGGCCCTCACGTTTGGATTATGCAAAGCTTTCTTGAATGCCCCTTTTAGGATGTGTGTCATTGTTTCTCCCATCGTCTTCTCAATCTGGAGAAGAACAGATAGGTTTACATCTTCCTTACCCTTTTCAGCAGATTTCGACATTCCATAGTCATGTTCCATAGTTTCTATGTAAGTGTCACCTTTCATCATATAAACGTTCGCGGTTAAGGGATTACTAGAATACGGAGGGGGTCCCTGACTACCCCCATCCATGCTCGAAGAGGCTTGAGTCAAATGTTTCCCATGTGGGAATGGGTTTGTTAACACAACAAGATGTTGCTATGCCAATAACTTATGGGCCTCCGCAAGCCAAGGGCACAGGTGAGTCAGATGGTCCTCCGTGAAAATGTTACACAGATACTTCGAATTTATTTTCTTTGTGTTGCCTCCGACAACATTGTTGTTGGGTTTCTTATCCCTCTTACCCTTCTTGTTTCATTGTTTTTTCTTCCCTTCATGTTGTTGGTTGGCCTTTGGGTTCATCGATTGCACATTGTATACATCCGACATTTGAATAGTGGGAGAAGCTGAACCAGAGGTTTGGTTGGTCATTGTCTATTGTATCGACAATTGTTACAATTGATTTGACAACTGATCAGTGGGATTTTCTTGTGCTGAACCAACTATACAATCGGCATGTGGTCTAGACTTGTTTCTAGCCTTGTCAAGGATAGACCTTGGCGCATCTGGAAAAACCTCATAGAGTAAACTAGACTGAGAGTATATTAGTTCAAGCTGTTGAGCTCTCATTATCACCTCTTCCTCTAAAAATACTCCTGACGTTGCAACGTCCTTAGATAACTGAGGTACCAAAGACTTAAGGAACCACTCCTGCAGGAAATCTAGTGGGACCAGTACTTTTATCAAACTCTTCCGACACCGCCATTCTCGGATGTGATCTGAGATATGATCAACCTTTGTTTGCTCAAAGTTGGCCAGCAATTCAGTGCCGACATTGTATCTCACAAGTGGTTGGAAATGGTTTAGGAAAACCATTTCCAAATCACTAAAGCAAGAATATCTTGAGCGGTTGAGATCAATGTACCATTTCACAACACTCCCGATAAGAGTGCTTTGAAACAGGCACAACTGTACGGAGTAGTCTTGTAGCGATTTTGATGAGCACCATAGGTGAAAAGTGGTCACATGATCACCTGGATCTTCGTTAGGCTTACCTTCAAACTTCAGATTGTCCAAGGGAAACTTAGTCAGCATGGGAGGCCAATACAGATTGTGACAAATTGGGTCGTTTAACAACCTTGACAAGTCTAGAAAATGTAACGTCGCCAGAAATGGTAGCTTGGGCTTTTGACTATGTACAAGAAGAAAGGAGCTTGAATTTTAACTGGCACCAGGTTGCCAGGAAAATTTGGTCTGCTGACCAGGGTTCTGGTAAATACCATGGCCTTGGCCAACGAACAGATATTGTGTTTGTTGGGACATCATCGATTGATTCCTGTAATTGGACGTTGAGGGTTGGACGAGGATTGCTCCCTGTGTTGTGTTTCAAATATTTTGGAAAGGATTGCCCCTTGCCGATCCAATGGGAATAGGTATTGAGCCTTACCCAGGTTTCCAATGACAATGGAAGGGGTTGCCCCCGGTCACCATCCATGACACAAATTCGAGAGTCCTTGTGAGGAGAAGACTCCTTTGTTTTCCCCCTATGTAGGAATAGTACCCTGCACAAGATTTTGTTGTCCAAAACCAGTGTTTCCCCCGGTTGATATGGCAGCTGATGAAAAATCATTATTACCAAATGCATCGAACAAAGAGAATGACATTGAACTCACCGGCATGGTGTAGGAAGAAGGTCCTAGACTGCCTGCTCCGAACAAGTTGTAGTTCATGTTCGGCCCGACGGGTTGCTGGGGAGCACTGCCAAGCGAGGGGAACGAAGGAGGTATATGATCTCCTCCATAAGGGATAGAGTTATAGGGGGTTGTGTTGCCCCCCATGGACCCTTGAAAAGGATTTTTTGAGCTCCCTTCCCCTAGACCCATGGTTTGTAGGGTGGAGTAGGTGAGGATAGAGTTCATATCAAATCTAGGCATCCCGTATGAAAATGGAGGGCCTGTCGCACTCTGTGTAAATGGAGTAGTGATCACCGCCATAGATGGAATCAGACTGCTACCTGAAGTAGAGGTGGTTGAGACCATGGTGGTCCAAATTGGCGAAGGTGGGTTAGGAGGTAGAATTCCCCCAATGGTGGTAGTCGTTGAGGGAGTGTGAGGACTCCCTGACGAAGTAGCAACATTTTCTTCCATATCTTCTTGGAAGACTATCTGACACTCGTCATGTGTTACGCTAAGAGGGGAAAGTTGTATCAAAAGTGGCATCGACAAGTCAGTGATCGGAGGGTTAAACAGACTGAGAGATTCCGCTCCAAGGTCAGAAATGGCCAGTTCCTCCAGATTCGAGTGTTCTCCTCTCGGAGCTCGCTTGGGAATAGTTTCTTGTGGCCTGATCACTTCAAATGACCCTTGCTGGTCAATTCTTTGCTATAATGGTGGTGGTGGTGGTTCCAAAGTAACCGACAGCAGGCCCTGAAGCCTTCGTGTCCGGTGGATCTCTTGATCTTCCACTTTGTGAGAAGATCAATGATACAGTAAATATTTTACTAATGTTCGAAAACAATCACTCACTAGAAATTTTCCTACAATATAAACAAAGAAAAACATTATCTAGTTGGAAGAACAGTTATGCCAGCCAACACTAGAGAAACTTAGCAGCGCAGGTGCAACTCAAACATGAAAGCACCCTTCGGTTATACTTTGCAAAGCGTGGCCTGACGTATACCCTAGGTACCATGGTATACCCCCACAGTCACCTATGTAAGTCCCTAGAATAAAGGCAACTAAGTTGCCATCTCGCGAACAGTCACCAGGCTGGTACAGTCGATAGTTGGGTGGACCGCAATGAGAAGGGTAACAAAGCCCGAAACCTATCGAGGGTATCAGAAGCATGTGGTCTGGAAGACAACTAAGGATCCCGAATGAATTTGGGGTCCATGAAGCTCCGTAGACAAATTAAACCAACAGTATCCCATGAAAAATCCTCAATATGTGTTCCCCACTATGCTTGGTCTGTCTTTGGAGGGGTTATCTCCGCTACCTTTCTGCACGTGACCTCGTATTTATCCCCTATGTTAGAGGGGGGTCCCGGATAACTTTCACGTTTACTGGAATTTTTACACTCCCTAGCTCTGACTCCAATGTTTGTTTATAAGCCTTGAATATTTTCCTCTCCAACCTAATTCAAGGCTCTAGCCTAGATTAGTTGATTGACCCTACAAACATAAAGTCTAATAAATTTTAATTTTAGCGTTAATTTTAAATGGCTTGTTTTAACTCAAGGAAATGGTAGTGAAACTAGTGATGTGTATTGTGAGATGAAGAAGGAGAAGCAAACGAAAACTGAAAGAAAAATTACTTATAGTTTGACAATAAAGATTTGCAACTAACTCTTTAACCAACTTTTCATAACTAACTTTTTCTAATATCTTTTAAAGGAAAACCTAAAACGAAATTTCGCTCAACTACGAGCTACTTAATGTTCTAAGAAATCAGTAAAGAACTTAAGAAAAGAACTATTTTTCCTAACAAGCAAAGTAACTAACGCAACTACTTAACCAAACTAAGAAATGAAATCTTTTTCTATATTTTTTTTATGCTTCAAACAAGAAACTTGAAATAAATTCTTTTTCTTTTTCTTTAAATCAAGTGCAAGGGGAAAAAGTGAAAAACAAGACAAGATTGAAAAATGACCTCTGGCCCACTGCGGATTGCAAGGATTCACTAAATACACCAAACAGGTTGATCAACAACTCAAAGACTTGCCTAAAACCCTTTCAAAATTAAACACAATAAATCTTTAAAAAAATAAGCAAACTGACATCCAACCCAGGATTTGACTGTAAAAGCCAGAGACATTGTACTGAATCAATAAACCCTGAGAAGTAAAACTTCAATCAGGGAAGAGGTTGACTACCTCTTCTTAAAAAAGCAAATCTTGACACAGGCGCGCTACTGATGCTTAAGAAGCTTTTGTATGTACGCGAGATGCCTATAACACAAGGCGCGTATGTACACGTGCTGACCCACAACAGGCTGCGTATACCTCAGTACTTCTTAAAAAAAGTAAAATAGACAGACTGACAGGGTAGGGAGGACTGGTATGGCACCAACAGTTGGCCAAAATCCCTTAAAGACTCAACAGACTCAAAAAGAAACTCAAAAGGTAATAATACCAATCAAACACCCAAAAAATCCCCTAAAACCCTAGAGGCTTCCCCAGTATGGTCGCCAGTTCTTCTATAGTGTGAAAACCCCCCTATGGACTACACTAGGGTTCAACATGTAGGTATGTCAATGACCATGTAAAAGTATCCTACTCTTCTAACTACCCCAAATGTATCCTAGATTCATGCATGAAAGACAAAGTGAAAAGATCGGGTAATTGTACCTTTTTCTCTGCATCCGGTATCGATCCTCTCGTGCTTGATAGCTCTGCTGACTCCAAGCCTCCTCCCAAGGTTGACCTACATTCACAAACATATAAACAAGAAACTACAAACATGCATCTCATATATAAATCATGGGTTAGATGTTAGAATAAAGCATAAATCAAATGCAAACATTTGACACATCATATTTCGGGACAGGAAAAATATTTATTTTATTGATATCATAATGTTTATTTACAACAAGGTCGACGATTGCTCCACGAACTTGGTCCAGGATCCTCTTCACCGAGATCCAAGTGCACCTTCTTGTATCTTTCTCCTCTCAACCCTCTTCTTGGAAATGGAATGGGCTTATGATGGAGGAAAAAGGGTAAAATGGGGAATTCTGATGCAATTCTCTCAACAAGGCTGCAAATGCTTGGGGTAAGGAGGGGATGTGAAACAGGAAGAGTTTCATTGTTCTTATCCTTGTCTTTGGAATGAGACCCCAACACCTCCTTTTATATCAAAAAATAATGGTTATTCGATTGGGTGACGGGCTATAGGCAGTGGATCAGTTGGGAAACTACCCAATAGCCCATAATCTCAATGAATTCCTTGCAACTTTTTAAATTTTGCAACTTTTGCAAGTATACGTGGGTTGTAATGGTGCAAATGGCATACGCACGTGGGTTGTAGTGGTGCAGCGAGCTTGTGTACGCAGGTCATAGTGATGCAGGGCGCGTACATCTTCAAAAATAGTGTTTTTAAGAAGAGCAACTCAGTGATGGCTTGGCAAAAAGAGCAAGTAAATGCCAGGTATGCATGTATGGAGAAATTTAGGGTTATAACATATTCCCAATTTTTTTTTATTTCATTTATGTAAAAGGGAAATTAACTCTGAAAATACCTTGTTTCAAAGTACTTTCCTAGGTAAATTTTCTTGGAAAAGATGAATTAATCATAAAATGAACTGTTATCATGATAAAATAAAATAAATAATCAATTTGTTGTCTTCATTTAATCCAATAATAATGATTCTCTTTCATTAAGGATGCATAAACAAGAGATATATAGTACACAACATGTCTTTCATTGTTATTAACAAACATAAACAAAAATGAAAATATATTTCCCCATATAGAATTTGGAGACATCATAAAATTCAAATCAAAACCAAGAACAAATAAAAACAAACAATTGTACAAGAATGCAAACGTAAGACTACACAATTGCGATAGAAACCAAATATATACTAAAATAAAAAATGATATCAAACCATTAATCAAAATTTGCAAACTACCTAAAAAGAAAAGGGAACTTAATGAGCCATGAATACGTCATAACCTCAAACAAGACAAAAATGAGAAAATATATCTCAACATAAGAAAAATAATATAAAGTTCAAGTTCATGTTTTCATTTTTGTTGAGATCTTGATTAGTTGTGTCTTTAATGCTTTATAATGAATTAGGATTTTATTTAAAATAAAATTCTAACTAAAGCGCAATTATTCTTAAGAATTCACTCATGAGTATTTTACCAAAGTGTTTTCCTTTTATCATATATTGCTTCATTAAAAATGAATAATCTTTATTAATCAGGTATTAAAAATAAGATTAAGAACTTAATTAAGATAAACATAGAAATATGATTGATCTAGGTGGATATTGGTGGCCACCCACCTGTTCCAAATTCCAACTGACTCATCTTGACAGTTTTCAATTCAGCACGTTTATCTATAATGGGGACACTTCTTTGTAATTATGATTTCTACACTTATGAGGTTGTCTTGAATCCCTACACAACATCCAGTTTGATATTGGTGGCCTCCCATCGAGTCCAACTGGCATATTTTGGTAGTTTTCATCTCACTGCATCTTTTTGTACTTCTGGGGCCGTTTAGAGGCCCTAAAAAACAATTTTTGGGATTGTCACACTCAAATTACTAACAAATTTAAATTTTGATAGAATAATGTTTATTTCTTGAAAATACCTTTCCAACGGGCTATCACACACCTAAAATAGAGATCGTATGCAAAATTTACGACCCTGGGAAGTTGATGTACTAACTTACCCCAACAGGGCCCACACGACTTTTGGTGTTTCATCTCCTAGGGTTAGTTTTTTGGATGTCTAGGGTTTTGAAATTCATGTTTATTATAAAAAGGCCTTCAAAGCCTCATTGTACTCATCTTCTTGCGAATGAGCATAG
>ML810239.1:114097-132668 GCA_009831015.1 Picea engelmannii
CTGCGAGAATTGGTCATTCTCGCACCCTGCCTATATAGCAACCTGTGAACATCCTTTTTTATAAGGTTTTTACATAGGAAAATGAAACTTCTTTTCTCAGGAAAAGTTCTTCTCCCTTCTCTCTTTAGGAACTCAGGCCACTGACCCCTCTGAAGGCAACAGATAAGTTTACATCATTAACGATCATAGGGATGACGAAAATAATGTGTAACAATATCCCCATTGAGAAAACTTGTTTTACATCTAAATGTTCAAGATGAAAATCTTCTACTGCCACAAGACTTAAAATAGTCCTAATTGAAGTCATTTTAACAACAAGAGAAAATATTTCATCAAAATAATGATACCTTTCTTTTGTGAAAACCCCTTTACAACAAGTCTAGACTTGTACTACTTTTTTCCTCCATCTTCTTCCTTCAACCTGTAAACCCATTTATTCTACAATGCTATTTTTCTTGCAGGAAACTGAACCAAATCCTAAGTATGGTTATTTACTAGGGAATGCATTTCTTCTTCTATACCTTGCTCCCACTTATTTTTTGTGTCTATCTGCATTTCCTCTTCATAATATTCTAGTTCACTAGAATCAGTCAACAATAAATAATAAAATGAAGGAGAGTATCATTTAGGGGGTCTACTTAACCTGGTAGATATTCTAACAAAACCTGTAGGAGTTTGAGGTACCTACTACGCTTGTTGTTGTACATTTTGATTTTCTTGTGCCTTTGGAATTTATTTTTTAGTGATCTCATCAAGCATTGTGTATTCTAGTTTTTCTTTTTCTTGTATATTTCCCTACAACTGATCTTTGTACATGACCTTCTCACTGAATATCACATCTCTACTCTTAATGATTCGTGATTTTCATAATCCCATAAATGATAACAAAAATAATTAACACTGTATCCAATAAAGATACACTTCTTGGATTTTACCTCAAGCTTTGTTCTATTTTCTTTATCAATATGGACAAATGCTTCACAACTGAAAGTCTCAAAAAAAAATAGTTTACCTTTTTACTATCCATGCCTCCTCTGGAATTCCACCATACAAAGATCTTGAAGTTCCTTTGTTTATAAAGTAAAAAATAATATCTACAACATCTTCCCAAAACTGTAAGGGAAAACCAACATGCAATCTCATACTCCTTGCACGCTCCATGATTGTCATGTTCATCCTTTCTGACACACCATTTTCTTGTGGTGTTCCTCGAACTGTCTTCTCTCTATGAATCTCATGGTATGAAAAATAATCATCAAACTCTTTGCTGCAATATTCACCTCCATTTTATTATCTGAGACCCTTCAACCTTTTTCCTATCTCATTCTCAACTAAATCTTTCTATTTCTTAAAAGTATCAAAAACATCAGATTTTTGTCGAATGCAATAAACCCAAGTTTTTCTAGTTGCATCATCAATAAAAGTAACATAATAATGATAGCCACCAAGAGATGATACCTGATTTGGTCCCCATACATATGTATGCACAAGATATAACATTTCACTCTTGTTTTCTTTTCTGACTATGAGAAATATGACTCTCTTCTATTTTCCATAAACAAAATGCTCACAGAAATCCAAATCAATTTGCTTAAGATCTGGAAACAAATTTATTTTTTGAATTATCTGCATCCCCTTATCACTCATGTGTCCAATCCTATGATTCCATAGTGTTGTATCCACTCCTGTAGAAGCTAAAGAGATAGAAGAGTCAGTATTACCAATACATAAATACAATGTACCTACCTTCTCTCCTTTTTCTATCACCGATGATCCTTTGGTGACCTTCCACATCTTATCTATAAATATGGATATATAACCTTCACTTGTCAACTTCCCTGTTGAAATTAGATTTTTCCTTGGATCTAGAACATGTCTTACCTCTTTCAACAACCATTGGTTTCCATTCCTTTTCTTTATTTTTACATTTCTCATTCCAACAATTTTGCATGGTGCATCATCACCCAAATGAACCTGTCCAAAATCACCTTGAACATAATCTAGAAAATGTTTCCTATGGGGTGTGGCATGAAATGAATCCCCTAAATCTACTACCCAAGGCTCATAAATATTATCTACAAAAAGAATCAAGTCATCTTGTAACACATCACCTGTTACATTTTCTTCTTGATATTTCCCTCTGTTGTCCATCTCTTTGTTTCTTTGGAGATCTGTAGTCTTTCTTCAGATGTCCTTTCTTCCCACAATTCCAACACTCTATCTTTCCCAGTCTGGATTTGGATCTTCCCTTCCTATAATTCCCTAGGTTCCCTAAGCCCTTTCCTCTATCCTTCTTTCTTCCCCTATTCTCCATGTTTAGTGCATTACCTAATGTCTCACCTGTGCTTTTCTGTCACATTTCCTCGCTAAGGATAACACCAACAACATAATCAATTTTTAAATTGTTTTAACCAAAGACATAGTTACTTACAACCATGGCCAAGCCATTCTAGATTTTTGGTAATTAACACAAGATTAGAAGATCCCTAACCTCATAATTAAAGTCCACTTTTACAGAACTTACTTGATTAGTAACCATATTAAATTCATTTAAATGATCTGCAATAGACCCACCTTCTGACATATTCATATTAAATAATCTCTTCATTAGAAATACCTTATTGGACACCGAGGGTTTTTCATATAGTTTAGCCAATGCATCCATCAACTCCTTCATTGTATTTTCTTTCGAAATATTGAAATCCACCAACACTGCCAGGCTCAGCCGTATCGTTAATAGTGCCTTTCTGTCAAGAACCTCCCACTATTCATCCTTCATGGCTCTCGACCTCTTTTTCTATTCCACCCAATGGTAGGAATAGATCATTCTGATATAAATAATCTTCCATCTACATCTCCCATAACTGGTAGTTTTGGCCGTTAAATTTATCTACCCTAAACTTTCCATCTTCCGCCATTGCTCCCACTTGAACTAGGAACCCTCTTTTCCTGCGAGTTACCTTTCGCTCTGATACTAGTTGTTAGAAAAATAGGATAGTGAAGCAATAAAATAAAACAAATTCATAAATAAAACAAAGAAGATACATAATATAATAGAGACACATTTATACGTGGTTCACCCAATGTGGACTACGTCCACCAGAGAAATTGTCAGGTCCTGCCTTTATTATTATACAACAAATGAAGGGATACAACCTACATCACACCCACTGTAACTTCCTCTTCTTTCTCTCACAGTCTCCTCACTCAGAATACAATATTCACAATAATACATAGCCACAATACATTTCCCTCATAAAAGACGGTTTCCTTCTAGGGACAAAAACCTAACATAACTTCTATTGTCAGATATGAAACCTTATAATGAATGGTCCATACTTACTATAAAATTACAATATACATTTAAAAGAAAAATTTTCCTTTAGGGGCCCGCTTTCCGTCAGACCTCACAGGGGGAAAATCCCCCCCTGTACTCCCCCACGTGGAGGGGTGTACACTCTTCTAGGGTGTAAAGTCCTCATGGGGTATAAACACGACTGGAAGAAAATACCTTTAAATCAGGAAGATAATCAGGCTCCACAACCAACAATATCATCCCCCATGAGAATAGGGGGTCCTGAGCATGGACTCAAAGAAGATAAAACTTCCTCTTGTGCTGTCATATGATGGGATGCACCAGAATCTATAATCCATGAATTAGATGAGGAATTAATTACAACAAGATCGTGATGATTACCTTTCTTAGGAGAAGGATCTTGTTCCTTATGCTTCTTGACTCCCTCTGGAATGAATTTTCCAAGGTTGTTCTACTGAAGTTCATGTTCCATAAGATCGATCTATTTCTTCATGCATGTGGATTATTCATGATTCGATTTATTGTAGTAAGTGAAATGCTTTCCCTTCTTCTTCTTCTTATTGGAATCTAAAGAGTATTTGGAACCTGAAGAATTGTTGAAGGGTTTGGAATATCCCTCCTTCTCATTCTATTTCTCCTTCCCGTTCTGTTTAGATGATTCTTTTCCATCATGCATGGTAAGTGCATGTGCTTTGGGATCCTTGATTAGTCCCATCTGAATGAGTTTTGTCTACTCACGTGTGAGAGAATCAATGAATTGATCCATGGTAGGAATCTTCCAATTTGTTCCCATGAGATACCTTCCTGAATAGAAAGTGGAAACAAAGACAACATATTCTGGTCCTAGCTTGGCCAATATTGTTAGAACAAGTTGGTCCACTTGTTTAGACTTTTCAATACCACAAGTTGCTAAGCCTAATATCAAAGATTTAAACTTAGTAAACAAATATTGTATATTATCAAAAAATTTAGGATTTAAAGTATTCAACTCTATATCAAGTATATGACCTCTCATTTCATCTTTCTTTCCAAACAGACTTTCCAAGGTAGTCCATATCTCATTTGGAGTCTTGCATGTGGCAACATGAAACCATAGATCAGTTGAAATTAATTCAAGAAGAAGTCTCACGGCTTCATCCTTTCGGTTCGCCCATCTCATCTTCTCAATTGCTAATGTAGGTTATGTTTTTGTCCCCATCGTCAAGTTGTACAATCCTTTCCTTCTGAGTTGGAATTCTGCCTTGGAATTCCAATAAAAATAATTGTATGGTGTGAGGATTACCACCAATTTTGATTGTAGAATAGGTGTCGTATCCATCTCTCCCACTATTTCTGAGAACCCCTAAAAATTTACTCTCAATCTGCAAGTGAAAAACTAAGAAATCACTACAGAAAGGGTACTTTAAGTGAAAATTCGTATCAATTTCAGGAGATGATCTTCCAAATTAATTTCTAAGAAAATGGTGAGAAACATCTCCAAACGGTTGAAAACCCACTTGAAGAATGGGTCGATTTAATTCTCACGCAAGCCGTTTCCCAAAAACATGAACATTTTTGGAGAAATAACTGCAAAAAAAAAGGTGTTTTTAGAGGAAGTCGCACCTTGCCTTAAGAGACAAAGCGACCATTCTTTAGTTGGTCTCCATTTTCCAGTGTATTGGGAGTGGAATGGTCACCCTTTTCTAGTGTCTAGGGTGCGACAACCCAAAATTTGAAAATTCATAAGTTTGGGTGCAATCGTCGCTCCTTTCAACAGGGAGAGGGTGTGACAGTGTTTGTTACACGGACTTGCTCGCCAAAACTCTGATTTCCTTATTCTCTAGCTTCTCTGGCTTGCTCCAAGAAGTGTAGCTCTAATACCATGTCAATGTTTCATTGAGACCTGCATAGGAGATCTATCTAAAACAAGTATAAACAAAACTTATCAAGAAAGGAAGAGAGATTCAATATGGAAGAATGAGAAAATATATTCACATTACTCCAATGAGATGATGATTGATACATAGATGATGATCAATATGATACAATGAATGAGTGGAATACACTCATATATATGAAAGAACATGCATAATAGAAGAATTCATGCATGCATAATAGCACAATAGTGATGATCTACAATAGAACTAGTCAGTTAACTCCCACTAAACTAGTGTGCCGAAAATAGAAATTTCTCCAACACATCTCATGTATTGGTATTCATAGTTATCAACAGGGTAATATTGTTCCTTGACCGCATCCACAAAAAAATCCCAAGTGGGATCGACCCTATATAATCCAGATTCCTCTGTGGAAATTTTCTCCCAGTAAGTTTCCCACCAATGTTTGAAATGGGGGAGAGCCTTGAGGAGTACAAAGGTGATATTTTCCATGTCGGAAAAATTGTGAACAGAGAAATAACCTTCTAGCAAATTTAACCATTTTTCTAGGGCATCCACATATATCTGACCTTCAAATATGAGAATATCAAAATTAAGTTGTACCTTGAAGGGAGAATTTCCTCCAAAGTGGTCACTTGATGAATATGCACATGTTTCTATTGGAAGGCATTGAAGGATGCGGGAAAAATTCTCCATCATTTTGTCCCTCTATCGCACGAGAGCTTGCTCAGGAAACAGGTTAATATAATATTTTTCTCCAACGTTTTTATTTTCTTTCACCATGGATGGTTTCTTGGGCATGCGAGAGAGATTGTCCTCAACAGAGACAAACCCGAGACCCAACTTGCTATACTCGGACCTCGTCAAGGACATGCACTGAAAAACGATCAAGAGCAACCTGCTCTGATACCAATGATCCAGATTATTTTTAGAACAAAATGAAAGAAAATATATTACAATGAAATACACATAAATATTGATAGAAACAAATAAATACAACAATACATGATTTCTATTAATGAAAACAATGCACAGAGATTGTAAAAATATAGAGTGCAAGACTCACTAGAATGGTGGCATCTTTATCTCTGAGAAGAGATGTGACGACTATGCTCATTCGCAAGAAGATGAGTACAATGAGGCTTTGAAGGCCTTTTTATAATAAACATGAATTTCAAAACCCTAGACATCCAAAAAACTAACCCTAGGAGATGAAACACCAAAAGTCGTGTGGGCCCTGTTGGGGTAAGTTAGTACATCAACTTCCCAGGGTCGTAAATTTTGCATACGATCTCTATTTTAGGTGTGTGATAGCCCGTTGGAAAGGTATTTTCAAGAAATAAACATTATTCTATCAAAATTTAAATTTGTTAGTAATTTGAGTGTGACAATCCCAAAAATTGTTTTTTAGGGCCTCTAAACGGCCCCAGAAGTACAAAAAGATGCAGTGAGATGAAAACTACCAAAATATGCCAGTTGGACTCGATGGGAGGCCACCAATATCAAACTGGATGTTGTGTAGGGATTCAAGACAACCTCATAAGTGTAGAAATCATAATTACAAAGAAGTGTCCCCATTATAGATAAACGTGCTGAATTGAAAACTGTCAAGATGAGTCAGTTGGAATTTGGAACAGGTGGGTGGCCACCAATATCCACCTAGATCAATCATATTTCTATGTTTATCTTAATTAAGTTCTTAATCTTATTTTTAATACCTGATTAATAAAGATTATTCATTTTTAATGAAGCAATATATGATAAAAGGAAAACACTTTGGTAAAATACTCATGAGTGAATTCTTAAGAATAATTGCGCTTTAGTTAGAATTTTATTTTAAATAAAATCCTAATTCATTATAAAGCATTAAAGACACAACTAATCAAGATCTCAACAAAAATGAAAACATGAACTTGAACTTTATATTATTTTTCTTATGTTGAGATATATTTTCTCATTTTTGTCTTGTTTGAGGTTATGACGTATTCATGGCTCATTAAGTTCCCTTTTCTTTTTAGGTAGTTTGCAAATTTTGATTAATGGTTTGATATCATTTTTTATTTTAGTATATATTTGGTTTCTATCGCAATTGTGTAGTCTTACGTTTGCATTCTTGTACAATTGTTTGTTTTTATTTGTTCTTGGTTTTGATTTGAATTTTATGATGTCTCCAAATTCTATATGGGGAAATATATTTTCATTTTTGTTTATGTTTGTTAATAACAATGAAAGACATGTTGTGTACTATATATCTCTTGTTTATGCATCCTTAATGAAAGAGAATCATTATTATTGGATTAAATGAAGACAACAAATTGATTATTTATTTTATTTTATCATGATAACAGTTCATTTTATGATTAATTCATCTTTTCCAAGAAAATTTACCTAGGAAAGTACTTTGAAACAAGGTATTTTCAGAGTTAATTTCCCTTTTACATAAATGAAATAAAAAAAAATTGGGAATATGTTATAACCCTAAATTTCTCCATACATGCATACCTGGCATTTACTTGCTCTTTTTGCCAAGCCATCACTGAGTTGCTCTTCTTAAAAACACTATTTTTGAAGATGTACGCGCCCTGCATCACTATGACCTGCGTACACAAGCTCGCTGCACCACTACAACCCACGTGCGTATGCCATTTGCACCATTACAACCCACGTATACTTGCAAAAGTTGCAAAATTTAAAAAGTTGCAAGGAATTCATTGAGATTATGGGCTATTGGGTAGTTTCCCAACTGATCCACTGCCTATAGCCCGTCACCCAATCGAATAACCATTATTTTTTGATATAAAAGGAGGTGTTGGGGTCTCATTCCAAAGACAAGGATAAGAACAATGAAACTCTTCCTGTTTCACATCCCCTCCTTACCCCAAGCATTTGCAGCCTTGTTGAGAGAATTGCATCAGAATTCCCCATTTTACCCTTTTTCCTCCATCATAAGCCCATTCCATTTCCAAGAAGAGGGTTGAGAGGAGAAAGATACAAGAAGGTGCACTTGGATCTCGGTGAAGAGGATCCTGGACCAAGTTCGTGGAGCAATCGTCGACCTTGTTGTAAATAAACATTATGATATCAATAAAATAAATATTTTTCCTGTCCCGAAATATGATGTGTCAAATGTTTGCATTTGATTTATGCTTTATTCTAACATCTAACCCATGATTTATATATGAGATGCATGTTTGTAGTTTCTTGTTTATATGTTTGTGAATGTAGGTCAACCTTGGGAGGAGGCTTGGAGTCAGCAGAGCTATCAAGCACGAGAGGATCGATACCGGATGCAGAGAAAAAGGTACAATTACCCGATCTTTTCACTTTGTCTTTCATGCATGAATCTAGGATACATTTGGGGTAGTTAGAAGAGTAGGATACTTTTACATGGTCATTGACATACCTACATGTTGAACCCTAGTGTAGTCCATAGGGGGGTTTTCACACTATAGAAGAACTGGCGACCATACTGGGGAAGCCTCTAGGGTTTTAGGGGATTTTTTGGGTGTTTGATTGGTATTATTACCTTTTGAGTTTCTTTTTGAGTCTGTTGAGTCTTTAAGGGATTTTGGCCAACTGTTGGTGCCATACCAGTCCTCCCTACCCTGTCAGTCTGTCTATTTTACTTTTTTTAAGAAGTACTGAGGTATACGCAGCCTGTTGTGGGTCAGCACGTGTACATACGCGCCTTGTGTTATAGGCATCTCGCGTACATACAAAAGCTTCTTAAGCATCAGTAGCGCGCCTGTGTCAAGATTTGCTTTTTTAAGAAGAGGTAGTCAACCTCTTCCCTGATTGAAGTTTTACTTCTCAGGGTTTATTGATTCAGTACAATGTCTCTGGCTTTTACAGTCAAATCCTGGGTTGGATGTCAGTTTGCTTATTTTTTTAAAGATTTATTGTGTTTAATTTTGAAAGGGTTTTAGGCAAGTCTTTGAGTTGTTGATCAACCTGTTTGGTGTATTTAGTGAATCCTTGCAATCCGCAGTGGGCCAGAGGTCATTTTTCAATCTTGTCTTGTTTTTCACTTTTTCCCCTTGCACTTGATTTAAAGAAAAAGAAAAAGAATTTATTTCAAGTTTCTTGTTTGAAGCATAAAAAAAATATAGAAAAAGATTTCATTTCTTAGTTTGGTTAAGTAGTTGCGTTAGTTACTTTGCTTGTTAGGAAAAATAGTTCTTTTCTTAAGTTCTTTACTGATTTCTTAGAACATTAAGTAGCTCGTAGTTGAGCGAAATTTCGTTTTAGGTTTTCCTTTAAAAGATATTAGAAAAAGTTAGTTATGAAAAGTTGGTTAAAGAGTTAGTTGCAAATCTTTATTGTCAAACTATAAGTAATTTTTCTTTCAGTTTTCGTTTGCTTCTCCTTCTTCATCTCACAATACACATCACTAGTTTCACTACCATTTCCTTGAGTTAAAACAAGCCATTTAAAATTAACGCTAAAATTAAAATTTATTAGACTTTATGTTTGTAGGGTCAATCAACTAATCTAGGCTAGAGCCTTGAATTAGGTTGGAGAGGAAAATATTCAAGGCTTATAAACAAACATTGGAGTCAGAGCTAGGGAGTGTAAAAATTCCAGTAAACGTGAAAGTTATCCGGGACCCCCCTCTAACATAGGGGATAAATACGAGGTCACGTGCAGAAAGGTAGCGGAGATAACCCCTCCAAAGACAGACCAAGCATAGTGGGGAACACATATTGAGGATTTTTCATGGGATACTGTTGGTTTAATTTGTCTACGGAGCTTCATGGACCCCAAATTCATTCGGGATCCTTAGTTGTCTTCCAGACCACATGCTTCTGATACCCTCGATAGGTTTCGGGCTTTGTTACCCTTCTCATTGCGGTCCACCCAACTATCGACTGTACCAGCCTGGTGACTGTTCGCGAGATGGCAACTTAGTTGCCTTTATTCTAGGGACTTACATAGGTGACTGTGGGGGTATACCATGGTACCTAGGGTATACGTCAGGCCACGCTTTGCAAAGTATAACCGAAGGGTGCTTTCATGTTTGAGTTGCACCTGCGCTGCTAAGTTTCTCTAGTGTTGGCTGGCATAACTGTTCTTCCAACTAGATAATGTTTTTCTTTGTTTATATTGTAGGAAAATTTCTAGTGAGTGATTGTTTTCGAACATTAGTAAAATATTTACTGTATCATTGATCTTCTCACAAAGTGGAAGATCAAGAGATCCACCGGACACGAAGGCTTCAGGGCCTGCTGTCGGTTACTTTGGAACCACCACCACCACCATTATAGCAAAGAATTGACCAGCAAGGGTCATTTGAAGTGATCAGGCCACAAGAAACTATTCCCAAGCGAGCTCCGAGAGGAGAACACTCGAATCTGGAGGAACTGGCCATTTCTGACCTTGGAGCGGAATCTCTCAGTCTGTTTAACCCTCCGATCACTGACTTGTCGATGCCACTTTTGATACAACTTTCCCCTCTTAGCGTAACACATGACGAGTGTCAGATAGTCTTCCAAGAAGATATGGAAGAAAATGTTGCTACTTCGTCAGGGAGTCCTCACACTCCCTCAACGACTACCACCATTGGGGGAATTCTACCTCCTAACCCACCTTCGCCAATTTGGACCACCATGGTCTCAACCACCTCTACTTCAGGTAGCAGTCTGATTCCATCTATGGCGGTGATCACTACTCCATTTACACAGAGTGCGACAGGCCCTCCATTTTCATACGGGATGCCTAGATTTGATATGAACTCTATCCTCACCTACTCCACCCTACAAACCATGGGTCTAGGGGAAGGGAGCTCAAAAAATCCTTTTCAAGGGTCCATGGGGGGCAACACAACCCCCTATAACTCTATCCCTTATGGAGGAGATCATATACCTCCTTCGTTCCCCTCGCTTGGCAGTGCTCCCCAGCAACCCGTCGGGCCGAACATGAACTACAACTTGTTCGGAGCAGGCAGTCTAGGACCTTCTTCCTACACCATGCCGGTGAGTTCAATGTCATTCTCTTTGTTCGATGCATTTGGTAATAATGATTTTTCATCAGCTGCCATATCAACCGGGGGAAACACTGGTTTTGGACAACAAAATCTTGTGCAGGGTACTATTCCTACATAGGGGGAAAACAAAGGAGTCTTCTCCTCACAAGGACTCTCGAATTTGTGTCATGGATGGTGACCGGGGGCAACCCCTTCCATTGTCATTGGAAACCTGGGTAAGGCTCAATACCTATTCCCATTGGATCGGCAAGGGGCAATCCTTTCCAAAATATTTGAAACACAACACAGGGAGCAATCCTCGTCCAACCCTCAACGTCCAATTACAGGAATCAATCGATGATGTCCCAACAAACACAATATCTGTTCGTTGGCCAAGGCCATGGTATTTACCAGAACCCTGGTCAGCAGACCAAATTTTCCTGGCAACCTGGTGCCAGTTAAAATTCAAGCTCCTTTCTTCTTGTACATAGTCAAAAGCCCAAGCTACCATTTCTGGCGACGTTACATTTTCTAGACTTGTCAAGGTTGTTAAACGACCCAATTTGTCACAATCTGTATTGGCCTCCCATGCTGACTAAGTTTCCCTTGGACAATCTGAAGTTTGAAGGTAAGCCTAACGAAGATCCAGGTGATCATGTGACCACTTTTCACCTATGGTGCTCATCAAAATCGCTACAAGACTACTCCGTACAGTTGTGCCTGTTTCAAAGCACTCTTATCGGGAGTGTTGTGAAATGGTACATTGATCTCAACCGCTCAAGATATTCTTGCTTTAGTGATTTGGAAATGGTTTTCCTAAACCATTTCCAACCACTTGTGAGATACAATGTCGGCACTGAATTGCTGGCCAACTTTGAGCAAACAAAGGTTGATCATATCTCAGATCACATCCGAGAATGGCGGTGTCGGAAGAGTTTGATAAAAGTACTGGTCCCACTAGATTTCCTGCAGGAGTGGTTCCTTAAGTCTTTGGTACCTCAGTTATCTAAGGACGTTGCAACGTCAGGAGTATTTTTAGAGGAAGAGGTGATAATGAGAGCTCAACAGCTTGAACTAATATACTCTCAGTCTAGTTTACTCTATGAGGTTTTTCCAGATGCGCCAAGGTCTATCCTTGACAAGGCTAGAAACAAGTCTAGACCACATGCCGATTGTATAGTTGGTTCAGCACAAGAAAATCCCACTGATCAGTTGTCAAATCAATTGTAACAATTGTCGATACAATAGACAATGACCAACCAAACCTCTGGTTCAGCTTCTCCCACTATTCAAATGTCGGATGTATACAATGTGCAATCGATGAACCCAAAGGCCAACCAACAACATGAAGGGAAGAAAAAACAATGAAACAAGAAGGGTAAGAGGGATAAGAAACCCAACAACAATGTTGTCGGAGGCAACACAAAGAAAATAAATTCGAAGTATCTGTGTAACATTTTCACGGAGGACCATCTGACTCACCTGTGCCCTTGGCTTGCGGAGGCCCATAAGTTATTGGCATAGCAACATCTTGTTGTGTTAACAAACCCATTCCCACATGGGAAACATTTGACTCAAGCCTCTTCGAGCATGGATGGGGGTAGTCAGGGACCCCCTCCGTATTCTAGTAATCCCTTAACCGCGAACGTTTATATGATGAAAGGTGACACTTACATAGAAACTATGGAACATGACTATGGAATGTCGAAATCTGCTGAAAAGGGTAAGGAAGATGTAAACCTATCTGTTCTTCTCCAGATTGAGAAGACGATGGGAGAAACAATGACACACATCCTAAAAGGGGCATTCAAGAAAGCTTTGCATAATCCAAACGTGAGGGCCACCCATAATTACTCTGTGGTGGAGGATTTTTCACAAACCCCTTGCACAATGTCTTCCTTGGAGGTCCTCTAGAGCTTCCCTTCGCAAAGAAAGGCTCTGTTAGCTGCCTTAGGATCCACTGAGACTTGTAATCTAGGAACGATCATGCTTGATACAAGCGACTTGAAACCTCGTCTCCCTTACCACATGGCGTTTCAGATAGTAGTGGCTCACCCCACGAAATATTTTACTCGGAATATTTTTTGTATGGTGGTTGATGAGCGTGCCTCGACTTGCATGATGTCATTGGCATGTTGGAAGGCCATTGACCAACCCATTTTGTCTCCATCACATACTCTTCTTACTGATTTCGATGGTCGTTCTTTCAAACCACATGAAATCATTACTTCTTTCCCCATGTAGTTAGGAGGGAAGACCGTGTGCTTTAAAGTTGAAGTGGTCGATGCGCCTCTCGAATAAAACCTTCGATTAGGAAGGAGTTGGACTTACGAAATGCATGCAGTGGTTTCCATGATTTTTTGGGTCTTGTTGTTTCCACACGAGGGATGAATCGTAACCATTGACCAGTTGTCCTTCTCCAGGCGACCCTTCATCGGGGGCATCCACGGTCCCGACGATTGATAACCCTCAACTCGGTGTCATCAACATAGGGGTTGGTTTGTGCCCACCTTTGATGGGTACTTTCAATTACCCACCTCCTTCCAGCGATGTCAATCTCGTATCCACTGTCCCCAACCAACCTAAGGCTGAAATATTTCAAGTATCGTCATTCTATATGACTTACTTTAATGATCCATGGAATATTCCTTCCCCATCGGCTTCGATGGAAGGGACAGGGCATCCTTTCATGTCCATGCCTTTGTCCGTAGCATAAGTTGCGTACAATATTTTCCAGCAAGCTTTGACCGACCCCGATCCGACTCCCGCACAGGAGTTAGATCCAGTTCTCGAGCCTATTTTGGCTCAAGGTTCCCTCACCACTACTAATTCTTTAGACTTGGTCTTACCCTCTGAAGAGGTGATTATAGAGGCATTGACCGGTTCGGATAGACCCTGGTACAATCTCCATCATAGATCTTATTTTCTCCCGGAGTTAAGAAGAATAGAGGCAGGTGAATTCGTGTTGACTATGACTAGAGATAGGTCTTGTCCTATTAATCCTCTAGCTATGCACGTAGTTTATGTCAAGGATAATATGGAAAATATCGCTGAAATGATACCTATTGACATCTCTAGAACCCCTGGCATTATGGAGAATGTCTTCGTCGGAGCGGACTACTCCCCCGAGGAGATTCGAATCTACACATATTTATTTAAATAATTCCGCAACGTTTTGTTCTGGTCTTATGAGGAAATTCCAGGCATTAATCCAAGAATCCTCGAACATGAGATAACAACTTATCCTCACACCAAGAAGGTCCGACAGAAGATTCATCTGTTGAATCCTCGGAAAGTCACAACTATTAAGGATGAAGTAGAGAAAATTCTCAAATCCAGTTTCATCTACCCCGTTCAATTGACTCAATGGGTGTCAAATCTTGTTCCGGTCAACAAAAAGAAGGCAATGATTTGCGTGTGTATGGACTTCCATTATTTGAGCAAGGCCTGTCCAAAGGATAATTTCCCCACCCCATTCATTGATAAGATTGTCAATGAATGAGCAGGCTGGGAGGTCTTTTCTTTCATGGATGGTATTTTGGGATACAACCAGATACAAATCAAACCCGAAGACCAACATAAAACAACTTTTATCTGTCCGTGGGGCACATTTTCTTATCGTAATTATGCCTTTTGGCCTGAAGAATGTTGGAGCCACTTTTTAGCGGGCCATGTCTTTTTCTTTCCACAACCTTAGACATATAGTCGAGGCCTATCTCAATGATTTATCATCATGATCTCGTAAGAGAGTTGATCATCCCGTGCACCTCCAACTAATCTTTGAGCACCTCCAACTAATATTTGAGTGATGTCGCTACTATTGGATTCGCTTGAATCCTAACAAGTGTAGTTTTTGCATGACATTGGGTTGTCTTCTAGGTTTCATAGTTTCAACAACAGGGATCATGGTCGATCCTCTAAAGGTTGAGGCGATAGTTCAGTTTCCTCCCTCATGCATAGTCCCTCAGCTTCAAATCTTATAGGTAAAAGCGAACTTTATTCGGTGTTTTATCACAAACTATGCCGAGATCACTAAAGGGTTCATGCGTTTACTGAAAAAAGTAGTCCCTTTCTATTGGGACGATGCTTCTCAATGCTCTTTCGAAGCATTGAAATGCTCCCTTACGTCTGCCCCTTTGCTCCAACCTCCCAATTATAATAAATATTTCTTATTGTACTTGGTCACTGCAGAGTCGACCATCAGTATGGTCTTGGTTCAAGAGGATGATCTGCTTGAAGAGCATGTGATTTATTTCCTGAGCCGAGCCTTGGTTGGACCAAAACTCAACTACTCTCATGTTGAGAAACTTGCATTGGTAGCAGTGCATGTTGTCCAGCGGTTTTGTCATTATATTCTGCTTCGTAAGACCATCGTCGTTGTCGTTGTGAATCCATTTCAATATGTCCTGACACAACGTGTCATTGACGGAAAGATAAGTAGATGGATTGTTATCCTCCAGGAATTTGACTTGGATTTTGTTTCCACGAAATCCAAAAAATTACTAGTCTTTGTGGAACTTATCTCGAAACTTCTGGTCGAATCAAGTGATGTTACGCCCAAAGAATCACCAATTAAAGGATATCTTTTTTTATTTCATCTTCAAACCCCTGGTATGGAGATATACTAGTCTATCTCTAGACTTTTAAGTGCCCCACCTCTGCTTCTCGCGACGAGCGTCGAGGTATACACCATCAGGGACGAAACTATCTCATACTCGATGACACTTTGTATCATCGAGGTGTAGAGTGTATTCTTCATCGGTGCCTCATTCACGAAGAAGTGAAACTTGTTCTTAATGACTACCACACAGGAGCATGTGGTGGTCATTTGTCTGGGTTGGCAACAACTCGAAAGATTCTACGAGTCAGTTACTTTTGGCTTACGTTAATAAAGGATTGTGTTGAATCAATCAAGAAGTGCCACCTATGTCAAATCTTCTCTTAGAATATGAGGGCACACCCATCTCCCATGTTTCCCATCATTACAGTTGGTCCCTTCACCAAGTGGGGGATTTCTTTTACTACATGACACCTGGCTTCAACCAGGGGGAATCATTATATCATCGTAGCAGTAGACTACTTCACAAAGTGGTTCGAAGCTATGTCGACATTTAATAATGATGGAGAGACAACAACTCTCTTTATTTTTAACCAGATAATAGCAAGGTTCGACATACTGAAAGAGATTGTCACTAACCATGGCAGTAACTTCAGAATAAAATGATGTCTCTTGCCTCAACCCAAGATTTGATGTTAACTCAGACATCATTTTATTCTGAAGTTACTTCCATGGTCAGTGACAATCTCTTTCAGGATGTCGAACCTTGCTATTATCTGGTTAAAAATAAAGAGAGTTCTTGTCTCTCCATCATTATTAAATGTCGACATAGCTTCGACCCACTTTGTGAAGTAGTCTCCTACTTTTGTTTGATCTCGAAGAGGAGTTGAAGGTGCTCCTCCATGAGACAGTTGGCAAAATGTTGAGGATGTTCCTCCTCCTCATCCTTGCTATCTTCATTGTCCTCCAATTTCCCTGTGGTGATGTTGTTGTCTGTCCCTGCATTCTTCTCTAGCTGCCATCTTGGAGGAATCTCCTCCTCCACCGTGCAGCTTCCATCGCCATAGTAGGGGTCACCTTGCTTGATGATAGGGGGTGCCAAGAGGTTGGTGCCCAAAGGGGGGCTCTCTCCCAAGGGTGGCACCTACCACGCTTGGGCTGTGGAGAGATGGAGGAAAGGACAAGGGGAAGTGAGCAGTAGAGGAGGTCGCTTCCATTTTTATCGAGTTGGCACCATAGAGATGGGGAAGAGTCAGCTGTGTCCTCTGGAGAGTATGACGAGAGATAAAAAAAATGAGCGATGAGCACTCATTGGGAGGGGGTGAGCATGTTACAATGAGAGAGGGCGATGTTGTTGCAAGCACCTCTCTTGGATTTCCCTTGCTCTTAAGGCATGCTGGGGGGAGTATGAAGGTGGAGGAAAGAAGAAATGGAGGCCGAGGGAAGATGCAAGGAGTAATGGAAGGAGACAGAGGTGTTGAGAGGGAAAGTGGAGTGGAGGGAGGCGAGGAGGATGTCTCTGGTGCATGAAAAGACATTGCAGAGAGCAGTGGTTCTAGAGTGCTTGGGAGAGCCAAAGAGTAGAACAAGAATAATGCACTAGGGTGGGTGAGGAAACAAATAAGACCCTTGATCGAAAGCATGGTTGCACATCTTAATGCCATTGAATCCTGAATTGACCGTTGCATCCTCCATTGAAGCCGAGTTGAAAGCCAACTCGCTTCTGGTATGCTCAGTATGGATCGCTCGCTCGCTTATTACCCCAGCCAGGTGCACTACCATTACTCCTCTCATGGTGTGAGCCATGGAGGAGTTAATGTCTAGGGGTTGGCGGTCAGGGTTAATAACTCCCTTGGCTGCCCGATTCCAGGTGTCCTCAATCTCTGACCAGGTGGCACCCCATCTGGGTAAAATAAATTTTTTTAATTGAAATAACATAAACTTTTAATTAATTAAAACCCTTTTTTTTTTTAATTACAAACCTACATATTATTGGGGTGTCATGTCAAGCGCCCCCCACGACACCAATGGCACCCAACTAGCCCGCGCAGGTTGGTGCATGGGCTGGTTGGCCACCTTGGGTGTCGTGGGGGATCATGTCGGGCATCATGCTAGCTCCCAGGGGCTAATCCCTAGTTCCACGGGGCTAGGGATTATCCCGTGAGGGCTGGGGTGATGCCCGACATCACCCCAGCCTCCACGGGCTAATCCTTGGCCCCATGGGACCAGGTCTTAGACGCTAGGGGCTGGGGTGATGCCCGACATCACCCCCCATGGCCTCTCATCACCAATGCATATTTTGTTTTTAATTTATTTGTTTTTTATAAAAGTTTACATATTTTTAAGTTTTTTAATAGAAAAATTAATTTTTGTTTTTGTAATTTTATGTTTTTTTTAAGTTTTATTTATTTATTTATTTATTTTGTATTAAAATTTTGTAATTTGAGTGTTTTAATTTGATTTTCTTAATATATATTTTTAATTTTTTTTGTGTGTTTGGGGCCATAAAGTTTTTGGGCCATAAATTTGTTTTTTTACCCCCTTTTTTTTCTCGTTATAGCTTATTTTATATATTTGTTTGTTTGTTTTTTGTTTTTTTTTCCTCTTTAGTTTTTTAAGTGTTTTTTTTTTTTATTATTATCTAAATTTTCTTTTTAATTGTTAATTTTATTTTTTGAAATTTAAATTCTTTTACTTTTCTTAGTTTTTTTTAGTTTTTAATTTATAAAAAAAAATTGAATTATATTTTTTCGCTAAATATTAAAAAATAGTGTTATTTAACTACAATTTATTTTTCTATGTATTGAAGTAAAGGTAAACAATGTGTTAAAAATGGTGTTTTCCACTATATTTTAAAA
>ML810240.1:0-42084 GCA_009831015.1 Picea engelmannii
GAATATTTTTGTATCCTTTATCTTTAACTTGCAGGTTTAATAACTACTATAGATTGTGACACATATGCTTCATATCCAAGTTCCAACCTATTGGTTTCCATTGTTACAACACCACTGTTATGGATCCATCAGTTTCATCTACTTCATTATGAAATTCCATTGTTGCGGAACCACCGTGACAGATCCATGAGTTGCATCCCTTTTATTCCTTGCTTCCACATGTTCATTTGCTGCAAATTCATTGTTGCAGAACCATGACCCCATCCTCTTGTTGTATAACCCGTGAATGTTGCACTGTAAGGTTTTGAGTGCATGATCCCCTAACAACATCTAGTTATTAAATCAATCGATTTTGTTAGAGATGTTTCCCGCTCTATAGTCTAGATGCTAGAAGCTAATTTTGTAAACATTCCAACACTCTGTTTCATGAGTATGTTGAGAATATATGATTCACAAGAATGTAATAGTTAATAGAATTAATAAAGCTATTACATGAGATAATTATAAAAGAAACATCTACCTCTGTGTGAGGGAGAGATGAAACATACCATTTGTTGTGGATATTTTGATATAATACAATTCACTTAATTATTCTTTATATCTTTTTGTGCATGAATTGAGTAGAAATAGTTTTAAGTGTTGAGTTAATACTTATTTTGTAAAGTTTCTTAGTACCTTTCTTTGAAGGGGAAGAGACCACTCTGAAGGAATAGATGTTGTATTAATTTTTATTGCATATTTAGTTCCAATATTGTTCATAATTTTACATGTTCTTATTTTCTATAAATTTAATAAATAAATATAGAATTTCTAATGAATAATTTAGTTTATTGATGCAAAATATTGAACATATTTCTGTATTATGAACCTTTGGTATGTAGATTAATTTTTTTTTCCAGCTACAATACTTTTTTCTTTCTTCACTCTAATTCTTTAATCCTTATAATTAGAGTTGAATTTATAGATTAGATTCAAACAACATGATAGTGTTCATCATTTAAACTAGTTATTGAATAAATGCATATATTTTGCACAACACCTAGCAAGTGTACAAGACCTTGTTCGGTAATTAAATGCATTAGCAATCCAAGATACCATGTTTGGAATTAATTAGGTATTTAGGAAGCCTATAATTTTTTGACACCATTATAGGGGAGGAGTTAAAGGATTAAGATTTTTTTATGGCGAATTAGATAATATATGGTATGTGGATTTACATTGTAGGAATTGTCAACAATCCTCTTTGCAATATCTCATACGTAGTGTTTTGCATGTAGATTACATTCCTATAGATGCATGAATAGAGCTAGAAATCCAAGAGTGTGAGCATGTGGTGCAGTAAGAACTAATTGAGTTACTAACCTTTTTGCAGGTAGATCAAGAGATGGTTTATGGGTACAATCCAACCCTCAGTCGAATAAAAGGAGGGATCCCACTTTTGAGACTATAACATTAGATACTTCTACAACAGAGCCATAATTCATCCCTCTCACTAAAGGACCAATAATAATAGAATATTTGATCATGTTGGACAATTGGTTTTCATTGATGTCAACCCTTGGAGAGTGATCTTAGATATTGATGTCAACCCTTGAAGAATTATGGTAGCCTTGATAGTGTGGTTTTGGTACCCGAAGTTGAATGAAGAATATGGATAGAAAGGACAGTGTGAATGCAAGAAATACCCTCATAGATGGATAGTACTCATGAACACCACATGGTTCCTCACAATTTGGGAGATATGGCCTTGTAAAGTTGGAAGCCCTGAAGAGTGGACAAGAAGCCCCTAGTTTGTTATAAGTCTTGGTCAAAGGGTTAAAATGTTTTGTAATAAGAAAACCCTAGAATCCCTAAATTAAGGAGAGGAGATACCTAGCACAAGTATATAAGAACTTCAAGGAGTCATTCACAAACAAACTCATACACTTATTCAATGCTTATCTTTCTTGTGATCTAGTGATCATTTTGCTAAGGTTGTAGCGTCATTTTCTGAGGTAGAAAAGGGAGGTTGGCGATAAAAGTTTTGGGGTTGCAGAAAACCCTAGTTTCTGAGGTATATGCGAGTTGTAGGTTAGTCATGGATCATATATACATGGGATTCAGTGAAGGAAATAGCGTATCTACGTGGGTTGTAGTGGAAAAAGTCACGTACATGTGAAAATCTCATGAAAATTTGAGTAGATGTTGGTACCATGTCCCTAGAGTCTGAAAAGAAGGGTACAAGTCATCATCTTACTATTTTAGATCATCTTTAGAGGTATTGGTATGGTTGTATACTTTTTTATGATTACTTCTTATCATGATATGGTGTATGGTTGAGGCATAATTGGTATGGTTGGTTTGTTATTTAGATATGGTATATATTGGTTGATTGGTAGAGTGAGGAGCACTCTTATATCTAGTTCAACACATGACATGGTTCTCATAGTTCTTATCTTTGAGTTGATTGTATATGGTTGAGGCATATTCATGTTTTATGGTGGCATATGCATGAGGGCCATGCATTGGTTCTATGAGATGGTACATACCTACATATGGTTGATGATATGATATATGGAATAGGTTGTACATGGTTGATGCTCTAGTTCATGATTCACTATTCATTGTTGATGTATCTTTTGGTTCATGATTGATGCATGAGATAGTATGTATATTTTTATACGCTTGATGCATGGTATGGTACATGTTTAGTTGGTTGATAAGTAGATACAGGTTGATGTGACAGTGACAGAGACAATGATAGAGACAGAGTGATAGTGATAGTGGCAGTGACAGTGTCAAATTTTGTGACAGCAACAATTGGTCTACATTTATATTATAGGGCGGTTTGATGGGGCAAGGATATGTGGTTGTAGCCACCTTCTAGTAAATTTTCCACGTAAATTTTGGTGTACTTTGTATCTATTGTGAAGTGGTGTTGTTTATGATTATATTGCTGATGATATATTGAATTCTAATGATACACTAATGAATATTATTGAAAAATAAGTCGTGGTTAAAATTATTATAATTTCTCATTACTAATTCACCCCCCATCTCAGTAATCCAATAGATCAATGGTAAACTAGAGTTAGTTTCTTATAACAATCTAGTCCATGAGCCAGAATATTTTGAAAGATGAATTTCCTCTCTTGAATCAATAGCACAAGAACTACGACCTCTTATGGACCCTCTACTAACCATCATGGAAGATGAAGAAGGAGTTAGTTCTAACCAAGGTGATTTTATTACCTTATTTCCAATTATAGACCCTAGAGGAGAGGAACCAATGAAAAACATTTCTCCTTCAAATATACCTAATTTTAATGGTCTATCTAGTGAAGATTCAAAAACCTTCTTTTTTGAGTTCAATGTCCTTTGTAGAATTTATGACTATACTATGTTGAATGGATAAAGTTTGAAATTTTTTCCCACAACACTCAAGAATGAAACACTCCATTGGTTCATGGGGGTATGAGAACAAAGATTCCACACTTGGGATGACATGAAGAAAGCCTTCATAAGGAAATATCAATATTACCATAAGGAAAGAGACCTTCTTGAAGAAATATTTAAGGTAACTCAAAAAGAGGATTAAATTTTGGAAGACTATGTGGAAAGGTTCCAATATAATTGGAAAAGATCCAAACAAATCAAATTAGATAAATATGCTTTGCGGACTATCTTGATTAGAGGTATAAGAAGAGAGTTCCTTGATCTCTTGAACTTTATGGGAGGAGGAGACATTTACCAAGTGGATTATTATCATATCTATGAGTTATGCAAAATATACTCGTGTGGAAATTTAAACCATGGGAAAGCTCCTAGAGATGTTGCTTCTATAATTACCAAGTCATATGGAGGAGGATTTACTCATGTTGAAATTGGTAATTTGTTGGAAATTTTCAAAACTAATATTCATGGTTCTTTGAGCTCATGGTTTGACATAGTTTAGGTTAAGAATAAGAAAGAAGAATCATAGCAAGCATTATCCATATTTTTCTCCAAATGTAGGAAGAAAAATCCCTTGAGGGAGCGTCTATTGAATAATGTTGAAGTCTATATAATTTGTGAGCATAATCATGTCACCAATAGTTTCCATTCTTTGCTTGGATTGAAAGTTTTTTTTTTTTTTTAATGTCTGGCAGAATTGACAACTAGTTGGGAACGTACTAGGGTTTCCAATTTAGGGGTTTCCATAAATTTCATGACTAGGAATACTATGAAGAAACTTAAATTGATAGACTTACAAAAAACTCCTACAATTCTCCAAATGTCTAACTAATCCAGTGTCAAACCTGAAGGTATCCTAGAGGACGTCGTGATATATGTATATTGAGGGGAAATATCCAGTAGACTTTACGGTTTTGAAACCAAAATATAACCTTGGGGATTACCCCTTAATATTAATTCAACCATGGTTATCCACTGCTTATGCATATATCGGTTGTAGATACAGAGAAATGACTATTTCCCATAGAAATTCCACCAATAATCTCACTTTATATCATCCTTCAAATCCTATATCATATGAAGAAGTGCCCATGTGGGTAGGAAATGAGGATAGTGATGATGAATATGTCCAACAATTGCTTATAATTGATTTAACTCTCTCTTTCAAAGAGAAGATGGAATATGATCTCATATGTGATCTCTTAATTGATCCCTATTCACCTACCAATCACATTATGCATATGTTAGAACAAGGACATTCATTCTCGGCTATCAAATCAAAATTCAAGTTTATGCCTTCTTATCTCTACAAGATATTCGAAAAATACAATATTACAATAGAAATCAATCTAGGAAGAACACTCAATACCAATCATACGTTAGAAGTTAAAAAAAAAAAGACTAGCGGAATTGTTACATAAACATGTTGATGGATTTGCATGGGAATATATAGATATGAAGGGAATCCATCTCAATATTTGTACTCACCATATTTTTATCGGGAATAATTTACATCTTTCTCAACAAACCCAACATCGAGTGAATCCTTCATTGTGTAAGATAGTAAAGGATGAGTTTCAAATGCTGTTAAATGTAAATTTCATCTATCCCATTTATGATATCTAATGGGTTTCACCCCTTGTTATTTTTCCAAAGAAAAATGGGAAATGGAGGGTTTGCATAGAATTTTACAAAGAATTGAACATATCCACTTTTAAAGACCATTTTACTCTACCCTTTGTTGATCAATTCCTTGATACATTAGCAGGGAATAAGTACTTCTCTTGTCTCGATGGGTTTAGAGGATATGATCAAATCCAACTTTCCCCTGAGAACCAAGATAAGACCACTTTTACCGGCCCATGGGGAACCTTTTCTTACTGAGTACCGCCCTTTGGTATTTTTAATGCACCTACTACATTTCAACAGGTTGTTCTCGGTATATTTTCATATTTTATTCATGAATGTGTAGAAGTATGCATGGATGATTTTATAGTTTATGGTAACATGTTTGATGAAGATTTGGTTAATTTGGAGAAAGTGTTTAATCTATGTAAATAAACTAACTCGTCTCTTAGTCATGAGAAATTTCACAAGTTACTGACTGAAGGGATAACTCTTGGAAACCATATTTATCCTACTAGAATCAAGGTGGATCCAACAAAAACTAAGGTAATATCCAATCTTCTTGTTCCAAAGATATTAAAAGATGTAATGAACCAAATGCTTAAAATATCATAACAGAACAAAAGCACACACCATGTACAACAATGTAAGCATGGAACACAAATCCAATATAGATAACATAGAAGAGTTATATAACAACTCCTTAAATAATAGGAGAATCTCCTCCAACTAACCAAATACATTCATACATCAGATTTCACATCTCACCAATAATGAATACATGATATATATATACCTATTCACACCTACACATGAATCCGCTTTACTATTAGGCGCTTGACCCTATTACATATATATTTACACCTTACATGTAAATTTGTCCCCATATAGTCTCTCTCTTGGGGTCATATCATATACTTTTAGCCCTATATATGCCCCCCTTTGGTACATTTCACATCTCACCAATAATGAATACATGATCTCTATATATGCCTATTCACACCTACACATGAAGCCCCTTTACTATTAGGCCAACCGTATTACATATATATTTACACCTTACATGTAAATTTAGACCCATATATCCCCCCCCTTGGTTTCATATCATATATGTTTATCCCTATATATTCCCCCTTTGAGACATAACACAATACCCTCCTTCAAAAATATTTGTTCTCAAAGCTTTGCAATTAAAGGATTCACATGTGATGAAACTGATTTGGATTATTTTGAGAATGAAATGAAGGTGGAAATATAACAAGTAAATACACATATATGATTCCAGAAACACCGAGATACAGTAATGCATGATTTTTATTAATGACAGAAATGTACAGAAACTGTAAAAATACAGAGTGAATGAACTTGCTAGAATGGTGGAAACTTATCTCTGAGAACAGAAGTGGTGAATATTCTCATTCAAAAGAAGTTAGTGTTTATAATGAGGCTCTAAAGGCCTTTTTAACATAAAGAAAATAAAAAACCCTAACCCTGGAAGATGAAACTCCAAAAGGTTTGTGGGCCCCAATGGGGGTAGTTGATACATTAACTTCCCAAGAGCATAACTTTTGCATATGATCTCTATTTGGGGAGCACAATAGATTGTTGTAAAGGTATATTTTAGGAATACACATTTTACCATCCAGTTAGGTTGAATCCTATGGTGTGACTTTTCCACGCCCAAAAAACATTGTTTAGGGCCTCAAAACAACCCTAGAAGTTTGGGACTCCAAAAACTATAGAAAAACTGTGAAGGTGGGAACCCCTAGTTTGAGCCAGTGGAATAGGTGGGTGGCCACAAATTTCCACCTGGATCATTCTTCCCCCTTAGGAGGAAATGGTCTCCATTGCGTCAAGTTCCCAGGGAAGATTTTTCTGAATCTAAACCTTGGTGAGTTTCTTGCCTTGCTGAAGAAGTTGTCCTACTTAGCTTGTTGAAGGATGTTATGAACTTGTTGTTGGAGGGGTTGGTTCCATTTAATCAATCTAGCTGCATGATTTCCCTAAGTGTGGGAGGACTCTTTTGGTGAATATGCAACAATAAGAGTTCGAAGGGATTTGTTATAACTTCGCTTGACTGGTCAGTGTGGATGCACCCCTGTAGGTATAATAAGAATGTATTGGTGCTCTTCTACAATATGCTTCTGTTGGATAGAAAGGTCTTCGACTGAGGTTGTAGTGGTTGTAGTTTCATTCTGTTCACCTTCTTCCGAGATTGTAAAGAAGCTAAACTTTGCGGTATGAGAGATTACTTTGCAGAACTTTTTTGTCGGGATAGTAGTTAGAACTACCTCTGATATCTTGTAGAGTTAACCCCCCAAAGTAACAATGAAACTACGGGGACGAGATTCATAAACAAAATGATGCATTCCATATATATGACTATCCTAATAGAACATCAAATAATTCTAGTGGAGAAACAAAACACATTACCTCATCCTTCAAGGGCTTCATGTCATAGGATAGGTGACACTATTGGTTGACAAGAAGATCTCAACCTTGCTAAAGCCACTCGATGTTGTATGGTTGCAAGTGTGGTGTTGTTGGAAAATCCAACTACTTGACAACCTCTGTTGATATTAAGTTCTTTTGGATTCTGATATCAACAATATAATACAGTGGGGTCCCCTTCGCCAACATCTGTGGATGGAAAAGGCGCTCCCCCTCCTCAAGATCCTCTGGTTCTTTTGGTTGGATTGTTGCGGTCGTGAAATTAGCAGTGGGTTATGCATCAATTATCTGTCTCCTTTTATTGTTATCTGAATCAGAGTCTTAGTTGGGGCTCAACTCTGTTTCTTTGAGCTCGACCACCAATGACGTTTTTGAGCGACATTCATCGGTGTTGTGCTAAGGGATTTTTTTGAAGTCGCACCACTTCCCAATGTCCTTTTTCATCTTCCTATTATCCTTATTTTTATGTGGATTGGACTGGTCGTATTGAGGTTGTTTCTTCTATGATTTTGGGTCATCTTTAACATATGTTGATTGTTGCATATTTGTAGACCCAAATTCGTGCTTGTTTTGGTGATTAATTTTTGCTTTATTTTGACAACATATTGATAAGTTTCTCCCAGTGATGAGATGTACATAAAATCCATTTTGGTTTGGATGTACCTTTGTAGAGCCCCGCGGTATTTTATAACCAGATGCTTCTTAGATTCTTTGATAGCCATCTTGGTGGAAAGGTATGGAAGGTATTTGTGAAATTCGACACTGTTTGGCCCCTCTCTTGGTGCAACATGGTCCATATCATGTAGTCGTCATCATAGTTTCCCATAGAGTAATATTGCTCCTTGATTGCGTCCATAAAAAAATCCCAAGTGGGATCAGCCCCAAATATTTCATACTCTGTGGATTTTTTCTTCTAGTAAGTTTCCCACTAATGTTTGACATGGGGGAGAGCCTTAAGGAGCACAAAGGTGATCTTTTCTCTGTCAGAAAAATTGTGAACAGACAAATAACCTTCTAGAAAATTTAACCATTTTTCCAAAGCATCTGCATCGATATGACCTTCAAATACGAGAATATCAAAATTAACGTGTACCTTGAATGGGGAAATGTCTCCAAAGTGACTTCTTGATGAAGACACACTTGTTATTGTTAGAAATCGTTGAAGGATTTGGGAAAAATTCTCCAACATCTCATTCCTCTGTTGTGCAAGGGCTTCCACGAGAAACAACTTTATGGGATCTTTTTCTCACTCGTATCTCTTCTCTTATACTATGAGAGTTCACTTGGGATGGTGAGAGTGGTTTTCCTCAAGAGAAAATAGCTCGAGACATAACTCTCTATACCCTAACCTCGTCGAGGACAGGAACTAAGAAATGAAAAGGAATAGCCTGCTCCGATACCACTAATATGGATTATTTTGAGAACGAAATGAAGGAAGAAATATAACAAGTAAATACAAAGATATAATTCTAGAAACACTGAGATACAGTAATGCACAATTTTTATTAATGACAAAATGTACAGAAACTGTAAAAATACAGAGTGAATGGACTCTTTAGAATGCCGGCAGCTTGTCTATGAGAAGAGATGTGGTGGTTACGCTCATTCACAAGAAGCTAATTTTTACAATGACACTCTAAATACCTTCTTAACATAAATAAAACCCAAAACCCTAACCCCAGAAGATGAAACACCAAAAGGTTTGTGGGCCCCGATGGGGGTAGTTGATACGTCAACTTCCCAAGGGCGTAACTTTTGCATACGATCTATGTTTGGGGTGCACGATGGCTTGTTGGAAATGTCTATATGAGGAATACAATTTTTTCCATCACACTCTGGCCAAATCCTACTGTGTGATTGTGACACACCCCAAAAAAAGTTGTTTAGGGCCTCAAAACAACCCCAGAAATTTAGGACTCGAAAAACTGTAGAAATATTACCAAGGTGGAACCCCCTGTTTTGAGCCAGTGGAATAGGTGGGTGGACACCAATTTACTCCTGGATCAAAAACCAAGTAATATGATTTTATTATGTTGTTTCTTTCTTCTTTCCATTGATGACGATCCATCCATCTAAAATAAATTATTTTCAGTTGTAATACTTGGTAGCTAGTTGTTGCATAATTTTATTTCCCTTGATTCCATGTATTGTTGTTGAAGCTTCTCCAATTTGTAGTATATGTTGGCATATGATAATATCTTCTTGAATAACGGTTTTGTGATGCCATATTCCATGAATATTGATGATTATTCCATCGTTTTCCTTGATAATGTTGATATTGATATTCTTGTCTTCCTTGGAATCTTTCTTGATAATGAGGGTGTCTATATGGTTTCATATTTGATGGTTTTTCTTCATTCTTCACACCCATTTAATCTATATTGATTTCATATATAATGGAATCTTATATCCTCTTTTATTGGTCTTTGATTACTCTATCCTTGGGGAAAATACCATCATATTTGGCATGTACATCCCTTATATGAAGTTTTACTTCTTCAATTATCTTCTGGTGTCCTTCTTGAATCTTGTCTTCTTTATCCCTTTGAAGCTGCAATGTCATCCCATTTATCAAATTTTGATGTCCTTCTTAAATTCTATATTGCATTTCTAATTTTACCTCATAGGTATTTAGGGATTCCTCAACCTTCTTGTAAATTTCCTCTCCAAGTCTTTTGGTACTTTCTTCATCTAATATCCTTTATTTCTCTTGATTTTGACAATGCATCTTTTCTTCTTTCAATCTCTTAACCTCATCCAATAGTCTTTTTATGATGGTTTCATAATATACATATTTATTCATATTTATTTTTAAATACTTGCATTGACTCATTTTTTCCAACTTTCCATCACTAATGTTTTCTTTCTTTATGTTCTTAACCTCCTAAATGATTGATTTATTAAGGGATTGCATATTGGAAAACTCTTCATCTTTCGTAATAATATTGTTAAGCCCTAAATAGTGGCGCATTACCCCTTAATTAGGGAATATTAAATTAGTAATGTTATTTTATTTATGTTGGCTTGGATCCATTAGTTGTAATTGTACATCATAGTCTCCTATATATACCAAGAGGACCTTTTCATTTGGAATCATCTTGTATTTGGAAATTTATGTGGTGTATAAGGAGGTTTCCCCCTCGAAGAGGATTATTATATGAAATTATCTCTTTTTCAATGCGTTGAGTACTCATTCTGAGTTTTTTCTATGCTATCTTGGTATTTGGTACCTAACATTTGGCATCAAAGCTCGAGGTCTTAGGGTTTTGTTGCTACATCTGAAACACCTTGGAATTTTTGCTATAAATTTTTTTCTATGGTGTTTCAGAAGGAACCCCTTGGAGGATATTTAATAGATGTATCAAAGGTACGTGGTTTTAAAATTTAATCTCCTGAGGCATTATACTTTCAGAGATATATCCCGTGTAAGATAGGGTTTTGGAATCATCTTGAATTTAGTCATCTCATAATTTTCGCTATAAACTTTTTTCTGTAAAATTTTAGACCCTAAAATATGAAGGATATTCATAGAAGTTATCAAGGTATCTGTGATAAAAATTTAAGCTTCTTGGTCATCCTACCTTTTTAGATACACCCTGTGTAAGATAGGGTATTTGACTAGTCATATTAACTAGTCTCAAACAAGTCTTCTGGGTAAAACAATGATATCTTATTCAATGAGTATCCAAATTAAGTAAGACCAGTTGCATTGGACAGTGAACATTTTTTAGTATTTCTGGTAAAAGTTTCAAAATAAAATATCACACATTGTGATCTTGGAACGCTTTAAAAGTACACTCTCCTGGAAGGGACAAAAATCAGCAAGGTGTGGGGAAGTTACCATAACTTCCACTTGGCACATCCAATTTTGATCAAATTTGTGGCATTGCAGAGAAGACGTATCATATAACTACAAAAATAAATTATTAGACCCAAAAGGGTTGAAATTTTGGAGATACAACAAAATAAATATCATCTAGCAGAACCACCTCAAAATCAAGGTTTAAAAGTGATACTTGGCCAACATGCCACCAAAAAAGGGAACTTCTACACCAATTAAGCCTCCAAACAATCCTACTTGGAATCTTGATGAAGGTGAAGAAATGCACAGAGACATAAGTGATTTAAAGAAGAAGACAATAACAAAAGATGAACTACAAGGGATTGTGGATTCAACTGAAGCTAAGTTGGAGGCAATAATGGATACTAAGATGGAGGGTTTAAAAAGGGAGATCACAGAAGGATTGAAAAATTTTCTAATAGAGAGGACACCTGAAAGTGAAAATGTATCCCATGAAATTCATGATGAGGACACAAGGAAGATGAATAAAGAATGGGAAAAATCCAACTTTGTGTTGAAGACCAACCACTTTCCTAAGATCGATATGAGGAAGTTTGATGGAAAGGATCCAATCACATGGATACTTCAGATGGATCAATTATTTGATCTACATGATGTGCCACATACACAAAAGGTACGAATTACTTCTTTATATTTAGAACCCAATCAATTTGTGTGGTATCGATGGATTTTTTCTCGCAAATCACTCGTCACTTGAATTATGTTAGTGGAAGAAATGATAGCACACTATGAGGATACAAGGAGCAATACATTCTTTATCCAATTGATAAATATCAAGCAAAAGGGTTCATTTTCAGAGCACATTGAGAACTTCCAAAGATTCAATATAAAGGTAACTGATATTTCAGATCAGCACTTGATTGATATATTCATAGGAACTAGTTTCGAGGACTTAGTGAGGCGCTAAACTGATGTGGCGGCATGAAAAAATGGAGGACAGGGCCAAGTCTAGTGGGAGGAGGCTAAGTCTAGCGGTAATGTGGAGTTGATGGGACCCGATGGGCCACAGATCGTGGGCACAACAGATCAACGGTGGGGGATTGTTTCGGGGGGAGAACTTGCACGAAGGATAATTCCTGAAAGAAGGCTGAAAAGTAAACCGTGGTTTCAGCTCAGGACCATGTGGTGCCACTAGGTTAATTTTGGGGTGAGAAGCAGTTTTCCCCAAACCGCTTCCCCTCATCATCGAAATCGAAAAAGTATATAAAGGGGGCCCTCGTCGTTATTTTATTATTTTTCAAATTACTGAAACGTTAGAATATTGGTGCGACCACTCCATTCAAACTGAAGCTCAACAGTACGCCAAACTCACACATTTTCTGCTCGTTTACAAGTATTTTTCATCGCCACCATGGACCCTATCATTATGTCTGTAGAAGAGAAAAACATAGTGTCAAATGAAGAAGCCCTAAATGATAGAGATTCACATGTGTTCGACATCGAAATCATCGTTTCGCCCATCTCCATGTCCAGAGCTAATTTGTACGATAATGTAGAGAAACAAATGCCCTTCCTTGAATAATTCCAGGAAACCATAGTCCCTTATGCTGTCGAGGTCGCATTCCCTTTCACGTTATTCATAAGTTGGTTCGTAGAAAAATACTCAAAGGAATAGAAAGTTGTCTTAAATAAACTAGGGTCTGAAGTTCTATGTAGGTTAGAGAGTTTGTCTATTCGAAGTGCCCTTAGCATACCAGATTCCCTCTGTGGCATCTTAACCATTTGAAGAAGAAAAGCTAATCATGGTTTACAGGGAATGTCCCTCAGAAGTCAAAGACCTATTTTTTCAAACAATTGTAAAACCAAAGAATATTTCTGAAAGTCTGTCCCTACCAATGAGTGTAAATATCATGGTTATTGAAGTCCAATGGGTTTGTTCCATATTGAGTCAGATTTTAGGTCTAGATAATGACAAGTATGTGGTCGAGGTCATGTTAGGTTTTCTGTTGGCGTTTTTCCAGTTAGAGTCCAATCAGTCTGTTTGCATCAACTTCGATAGATTCACAGCTGATAATATCCACCAACAACTAGTTAATTTTCAATCACTAAGACATTTAAGGTATTACACATACTTGCTGAAGATTTTTCTGGAGACAAACAAGAGATATTTCCCTTAAGAAACATTCATATCAACTGAATGTCAAATAATCACAATGCTCATTTTTATCAGCAAGGTCATGTCTAGGGTTTACAACCTAATTTTCAAAACTAGCCTACCAAGAGTCCTAGATGACATGATGAGTTATTTGCAGCCAAATATAGAAAACAGAGTGGGGGACTGGGTTTTGTTAATGAATTCAACAATGATATGGGTTTATGGTTGTCATGAATCCCCCTATCTTCTACCTATCTTTATGACACCGAGAGTCTTCTCCCTTGAATTCATTAGGCAAAGAATCATATCATAAATAGAGAACTTCCTGAAATTACACAAGACATCCAACCTCAAATTTCCTTTCATAATTGAACCTTTAATTGTCAAGACAAGATCATGTTTATCCCAGATCCATGCCAATCTCAAGGAGTTTGGATTTTCACAACTACAGGGAAGAAGATATGATCCACATCAGATCATATCCAAGAGAAGACCAATGAACAAACATGCCCCCTATGAGCATGGACAGGTTGAGGGATTTGAAAAATTGGAAAATATAGATGTATGCGCTGATATGGAAGCAATATTGCAACCATATCAAACACAACAAGTAGAGGCAACCCTGCAACAGATTCAAACACAACAAAATCCTTAGAAGATGATAATTAAAGTCCCCAAGGTAATTTTTTACAACAAAAGAAGTAGTTCAGAGACCTTGGGAACCAAGAGTCAACATACTGCTCCTAAGAAGATGAATATCACACAATCCCAACATATAGTGGATCTAGAGGAGGATGAGACTAAAGAACAAGTAAATATGGATATGGTGGAGAGTGGCACCAATAATGTAGAAGTTGGGAAAGGAAGCAAGCTCCAAAGTGAAGGCAACTCCAGAACTTTTAGCAACAAAAATCACATCTTTGATAAGGCAGCTTGAGTACCCTATCAATCTAAATAAGATTTGGCAAAGCAATATGCTGAGAAAGGAAACTTGGCTATGAGTGAAATGAGGGAGTTAATCCCTCAAGTAGAAAATATATCTCAGCATAAGTCTTCTCTGCTCATAGTGAGATATGTAGAGAATAAGACATTCAATATAGCAGTTGCAGATGAGGATAAATTATTTGAGATCAAGTTAAAATATGAAAACATCAGTGCCCTAGACAAAGTGAAATTTCACAGGAATACCAATGACATGATGTATTTAGATTACTTGGGTCTAAGTCTGAACAATTCAAAGATGTCAACTTATGAAATTAAGTTGGAAGGGTAGTTGAGGCAAGAAAAAACATCCAACAAAGATTAGAAAACTCAGGTCAAGAGGCTAGAATCTGAAGGCCCTCGGGAAGTGAAATCCTCCTCAGAAGAAAAAGAAAATCTGATTCAAATATTGAAGAAAAAACTAAAAATTTCTTCCACAGAGCATCCACAAACAACATAATTTGTTGCTCTAGAACAAGAGAAGGAGTAATTTAGACAAGAGGCATTGAATTGCAAGGCCAAGGTATTACAATTGGAATAAGAAAAAGTGAATTGGTCACAAGGGAAGACAAAAGTACCCAGCATGGCTGTAATTGTACCTTCTACTACATAAGCTAGGCCAAGCACTAAAGGGCTTGTCTAGGCTATGTCACAAGTTAGCCTGAAGGTGGGAGAAATCAAAGGACTAAAGGGAGATATAGAAAAATTGAAGCAAGAAATAAAAACAAAAGATGAGAGGATGGCTCAGTTCCAGAAGGAGAATCAAGCTTTGCAGGAAAGAGTAGACAAGCTGAAAACAAGGTTGAGAAGCAAAGGACTGTTACAGGGAGACAAACACATCAACTAGGATTATATTACTACGGAAGCTACCAAGTTCATGGTGTACTTCATCTTCATCAATGACAAATATAGCATGGCAATCACAGCCAAAAGCATGTGCACTGTTGTAAATGAGACCCTAGCAAAGAAACCCTCAAAGTGGGCCCAACATGCTATAAACTTGTTGAATTCTATGTCCACTACAGAGCTTCAGACCATTAGGGTAAAATATAGGAATACATTGATCATCTGGGCCAGGAGGGTCATTTCCAAGCATAACCTGCTAAAATCAATCCAAACCAAATCCATACAGATGGAGCAGAGTATACAGGAATTCAAATATTTGTTTGAAGAGTTTTTCATCAAAGGCCTCCCACAATTTTGGGATGGCAAAGGAAAATTGTATGATCAGGAGGAATACAAGTCTCACCTCGCCCAATGCAGAATGGATCACTCCAAGTTTGAAATCCTGGAGGAAAACTTGAAAGGAGAAACCCTGGTGGAATATTTTATCACAGATTTTGAGATCTTGAATGAATTCAAGACAATGAAGATTGGACTACCAATCATGACATATGCCTCTTTAATTGACTTGGAGATTCTAATTAAATAAATGATTGACTACGATATCCCTTCTGACTTGCAGTGGAAGGAGATAGTGTGGATGGGAAAAACAAAGTGCAATTTTCCAAGAACCAGGAGATAATGCCCAGGTGTCATGAAAATGGCATATCAGACAGAGGACCAAAATAAGACAGATGGAAAAGGCGGGAGCTGAAGAGTCAGATAAATCGACCATTGGTTCATGAAACATTTTTTGATTAATCATTATAATCGGTTCCCATACTGAAACTATCAAATGTAATTATTGTAGTCAGTTTTAGAAGCTGAAACGTTTCAGTTCAACTATTGTAATAGGTTTCTAATTGAAAGGAACTCGAATTGTATAAATGTTAGAAGTTATGAATGTATTAATGTTGACAGAAGTGCAAGGGCACAATTCTAGTTGTTCTGAAATCAATTGTAATTTTCTGGAGCTGAATTGAATACATATGCAGAAGCTTTTGAAGTCTCTATGAAAAGATTCTAATGGTGGCGATACGAGTTTTGTCTTCTCTCATTGTATGTATTTCCTATGTTCTTTAATTCCATTTACACTGTCTTCTGTTTAAGTTGGATAGTTTAAAAGCCAAAATTCATCTTGTGATGCTCTTGGCTTGAGCAATTTAAACCATGTTAAGTTATTCATAACTAATTCAGAATTCATTTCATAAATTCTTTGATGCAATTACTTGTTTTATGTTTCTTCTTACACTCTACAAACTACAATTTATAACTCAGATTCATCGCCTCACTTAGTCTTTATCCTCTGGAGAGTTCTACTGGCCACTCAGTGTTTTTATTGGCCCTTGGTTATGGAAGTAAGGGAAGATTGAGGAAGAAAAGGCAGAATGCGAACTACGCAGAAGACACAGTGACTGTTACTGGTTTGAAGTGAGCAAAAGAGAAGAAAATATGGAGCGAAGTAAAAGGAAGCAAGTCATTGGATGAGGAGATCGAGGATGACAGATAAGCAAGGAAGAAGGATCGTGGACAACTCAACAAGCGGAAAAGCTACCATTGGATGCTTTGGAGCACCGCGCGAGAGGGAAGGAAAGACAGGCTGGCGAAGCCCTGAAAACATGGGCCAAGTTGACCTAGGGTTTTGGTATCTAGGGTTTTGAAACCTAGGTTTCAGCCTAAGGATGTCGGTGAGTGATTGTAATGTATAAATAAGAACTTACATGAGGGAAGGAGGTTCGATCTAGTTGTCATTGTTATTACTATTTTTGGTGTTGAGATTGTTATGGTGCGATTAGGAGAGTAACATTGGGTGAGAGAGAAGTGTTGAGTATGAGAGCCTTCTGTATTGTAATATCTTCAGTTGGGTGCGAAGATCAACCCTGTAGCTGGGTGTGCAGGGAGGGGAGAGATAGAGAGAAGAAGAAAGAAGATATGCTAGCTAAGAGCGCGAACAAGAACTGTATGCTTCATCTTAATACATTATAAAGCACAGTTCTGTGGATGTATCACTAGAGAGAGGGTGAACCATGTATATCTTGTCTTATATGTGTGATTGATGCTATGCTATTTTGCCTTGATATACGGTTATTTCATTGTTGTGGTAGATCTGATAGATGTGTGGAATAGATCTAAGCTGATAAGTGATATATGCATGTTGTATTGTTCTAGTGTTGGTTCCACTTGATCGTTCCCTTGGTTGTAGACATCTTTGTCCTGCAACCCCCCAATAGCTACTTCAGGTGAGACTGCATATGCTTCACAGGTGTAGCCAAAAGGGCCAGTAGTTAGGGATTTTTGGTGCGCTCTTGGAGCTGAACCCTGGGTCTGCTCCTATGCCAACAAATGGTTCCGTTGTTGGGACACGAATCTTCTTGAGGGAATGTTAAGGTGGTTTCCATCGAAGAAAGAGATTTAGAAGTGGATAGAATATCAATAAAAAGACTTTGCTGAAGACTAGAACAAGAACCCTAATCTTAGTACAGAGGATTGGTTAGAGAGATATATCTTTATTGATATACAAGCAATTTTCTTCGGAGGAATCCATCAGGAGCTATACGAGTGGTTAGCTAGGTTAGCAGATACCCAGTTTGAGATCATATGTAGACCTCCTATGGTTTGGATATCGACACTGATCAACAAGGTCAAGAGAGTTGATAACATTGTATTAAGAGCAGTAGATCACTGGTTTGATAGCACCATTAGAGGGTGCATCACCGATTTTGTTGTTGACAGGGTAGAGTCATATAGCCAAACCGAGAGATATTTCTTCAAGGGACCCATAGGAAAATTTTTACATTTTCTGAAGTTGAGAATCAAGATGCTATTGCACAAGAATAACATCTTGAAGATACAGTAGATTGGTCGGATCTGAAAAAACTAATGTTCAAAAATTCAGACAGTGACAACGACACAGGAGCTGGACATACACATAGTGGAAGAGCATTCAGAGAAGTTCATCTTGTGAACTTATTCAAGAAGAACTATGGGGACAAGGGTTTCTATAGTGGAGAAGAGGCAGATTTGATGGACAAAGAGAATTTAGAACCCACTAGGGCAGAGGAAGGAAAAGCTGAAGAGCCTCGCTAGGATGAGCCAGAAACTTCAAGAACTGCGCAGACTACTGAAGTAAGTACTATTATCCCTCCTGTTGTTTCAACAACCCTAAGCAATCAGAATAGTCAGAGTCACTAGATTCCTCAGAGTACTATTACTAGCAGTTCAACATATACTCAGACATGAAACCTAGGAAACCTAGGAAGATCTATGGCAGATGAGATGAGACTCCCTATATTTAGGGGAGATGGGTCTGAAGACCCTGATCAACTCTAGTTCCTATGTGAAGCCATATGGAATATTAATAATGTCACTGATGAAGCTGTTAAAAGAACTCAGTTTAGTACTACCCTAAGAGATTGCGCACTGAGTTGGTACATGAAGCTTGTCCAAGGACTTGCACAGCCTAAGCTACTGAATCATATTGAGAATGCGTTGATTGAAGAATTCAAGAAACGCAAATCAGAGTCACAATGTATCACAAAGCTCAAAGAGATCAAACAGAAGGTAGCCAAACCTGTTTGGGAATTCGATCAAAGATTCAAGACCTTAACAGGCCGACTGACTTTTCAAATCCCAGATGAGCAGAACAAAGAGTGGTTCATTGCTGCCCTTTTACCACACATCATAGTTCCCCTGATGCAATAGAAGATTTCTTTGCAGGCTGAGGCACTGGAGATCGCCATGAAGCTAGAATCAGCCCCTATGGGAGAATCTAGCTCAGGTATGAGTCAAATCTTGAGTCAACTAACTAGTTTGTCTCTGCAGGTCGAAGATATGAAACAAGACAAGGGAAAAGATAAAAGAGAAGACATCTGGTGTGTCAGATGCAGATCAGAAGGCCATGACAAGGAGCACTTTCCTCTATTTCATGAATAATTGGCCTCTGGAGCTCCGAGCCCTTTGAAGCAAGTCACCTTACCTTGGTGCGAGGTATTCCGAAATACACATCACCCTAGTGGGTGATATTACATGAAAAATTATGTTCAGACACCCAAAAACTTGTATTGCACATTCTGTAAGTCCATGGGACATGATGATAGAGATTGTAGGGCTTATGATCTCATGCATGAAAGGTGAAGAGACATATACAAAATTCAAGGAGAAGTACAGCAAGAAGGAAACACTACGCAATATAACTCCCCTGGGAGAGGAAAATTCAATCCTCGTGGTGGATTCAAAGGATGAGGAGGAGGAGGCGGTATGGGTTGAGGTCGAGGATAGATAATCTGTAATAACTACGCATGGCCAAGACACCTAGCAAGGGACTGTCAGAACCCTTGTACCACTTGCAGCTATTGCAACTCCTTCGAGCATGTTATCAAGGAATGTCCAACATTGTTGGCTAAGCTTCAGGAAAGACGAGGACCTCAACAGAACCCACAAGTGAAACTGATATATGTTGAACCTCGCAGAGTATACCCCAGAGTTGCTATTATCACTAGAGGAGGAGCTATTACAGGAGAAGACAGACTGACCCAAGGAAAGGCTACATAAGACTCAGGAATCAGGAAAGCTACGGAGAAGACCCAAACTTTTGATGCAAAGAAAGAAAGACATATATTTGAGGAGGCAAGAAAAGAGTTCAAAGCAGACCAAGGCTCTTCATCAAAGACACGGCCATAAGTAAGAGAATCTGGAATGCCTCTGGCATTTGATTAGTCTTTTTCGCCAAAATAAGGAAAAGAGGTAAGTAGGCTCATGGAATTTTTATATACTTGTATTAAGTTGATTCACGATGAGAGTGTTGTACAAGAACTAAAAAATTTAATCAGACAGTATGAGCTAGGAAAGATAGACCCCTTACTGAATAGGGAAGTACACCAAATCGCTAAAAAGAGAAGGACAAATAAGGAATTACACTTGAATGCTCAAATAGGAGAATATGATATAGAATATGTGGTCCTCAACTTAGGGTTGGAGGTCAATGTTATGACGAAGCAAACTTGGGCACTATTGGGAAAACCCAAGTTGATATATTCCCCTATTAGGCTTAGGATGGCTAATCAGCAAGTTGTCAACCCCTTTGGATGGTTGGAACATGTCCCTGTGGACATCGATGGAGTAAGAATGTTTGCAGATTTTTAGGTAATTGAGATAGTTGATGATAACTGACCTTACCCTGCACTATTAGGAATTGATTGGGCTTTCAATAATTCCACTGTGGTTGATTTAAATAAAATATGTATGAATTTTGAAAGAGATGGCCTTAGGGTCATTGAACCTTTAGATCCATATGAAGGTCAACGATACACAGAGACCATCAGAGAAGAATACGAGGCATATGAACTAGAAAACATATACAAATTAATAGCCAGACAACAATATTACATTAATCCTATGACTGATGGAAACCTAAGATGGCGAAGTGACAACACATGTTCATCAGACTCATAAGAATCACTGGAGAACTGGAAGAATAAAATGTATGAAGTATCTACAAGAAGATGTTCTAGATTAACTAGAGAAGTTCATTGGATCGACACAATAGTAAGTAATTTACCCACCTTTGATGGTCTAAATCCTTTATAAACCTTCTTGTCGAACTTTGAAGAAAGTGTACTGATGAAACAAAGATTTTTGGCAATGGATGAGGCCCTGAAATCCACACTAGCAAGATGGTGGGGGACACACAAAACCAACATTGCAGACTAGGTACAATGTTGTACCCTGATGACAACGTGGTTCTCAGCACAAGTAGAAGGTTGTGAAGTTTGGTACACAGGTCGAAGCTGCCCAAAGGACCATGTGCGAAGTTGTGAAGAATCTTGGAGAAACATTCCTCAAGAGAAGTGGGTGCACAAATTCATTAACACACTAGACATGACACCCATCCACTGGTACCTTCAAGCGGAGCTGTGCCTCATCACTACAGATTAGGAAGGTATGACTCAGAATTTTGTAACCACCTTCTTATTTGAAAGTCAATATCCTTCAGTAGATAAATCATTGCAGATTGTAAGACATAAATTATTCTAGGAGACATCTAACCTCCCCTTGGAGCAAGAAGAGGACGAATGGACTGCGCCTCTCTAGAAACTGCAAGGCTGTTACAACATCAATGATGATGAAGAGGATGATCCTAGGAAGGTGAACATTGCAGAAACAAAAGGCCAAAGAGATGTGGAAGGAACAGGAGTTGAGATACCATTCATTGGACAACCAATCAATATTAGGAAAGTCAATATTGGAACAGAACAAACACTGAAGCTTGCAAATGTTGGAGATTATTGGGATGCTGCCACTATTGACAAGATTACAAAATTATTGCATGAATATGAGGACTTGTTTCCAACCAAGTTCAGTGATATGAAGGGAATTAAAAGGACTATGGGCAAGATGAGGATCCCTTTGAAACCAGATGCAAGACCAGTTAAACAAAGACCCTACTGATTGAACCCTAAATATAAGGAGAAAGTGAATATTGAGCTTGACAGACTGCTGGAAGCTGGGATTATAGAACCAATGGAAGAATCATAATGGATTATCCCTATGGTGGTGCAAGACAAGAAGACAGGAGAGATCAGGATCTGTGTAGATCTCAGGAAGCTGAATGATTCCTGTTTGCATGACCCCTTCCCTACACCATTCACTGACGAAGTGTTAGATAATGTGGGAGGCCATGAGGTATACTCTTTTACAGATGGATTCTCGGGATACCATCAGATCATGATTTCCAAGGAAGATCATCATAAGACCACATTTGCAATAGAATGGGGGTCCTATCAGTATATAGTGATGCCATTTGGATTGAAGAATGCCCCATCCATATTTTCCACAGTGGTGGTCGAAGCATTCAAGGAGTTTCTGCATAAATTTATAAAAGCATATTTTGATGATTGGACTGTTTTTAGTTTATTGAAAAATCATATTGAATGTCTAAGGACAATGTTGGACAAATGAAGGCAGTGCCAAATTGCCTTGAATATGAAGAAATGCATATTATTCTCACCATTTGGAGTGTTGTTAGGTCATATTGTATGCAAGAAGGGATTGTTGGTCGATCCATCTAAAATTGCCATTATAGTTGATCTACCCCCTCCTACTTCAGTAAAAAAACTGCGCACTGCGTTGGGACACACATGATATTATAGGAAGTTCATTAAAGGATATGCCTAGATTACAACACCCATGGAGAAGCTTTTGAATAAATACTCTCAATTTAGTTGGACAAAAGAGTGCCAATAGATCTTCGACACACTGGAACCGAAAATGGTTACTGCGCCTAGTCTGGTCTTCCCAAATTGGAGCAAGGATTTTCATGTGCATGTCGATGCATCTTCTATTTCCTTAGGAGCAATACTAGCACAACCTAGGGAAGGGGATATTGACCATCCATTAGCCTTTGAAAGTAGGAAGCTATCAACTGCTGAGATCAATTGCACCACTACCGAGCAAGAGGGGTTAGCCATGGTGTATGTGTTGCAGAAATTTCACCACTACTTGTTGGGAGGACACTTTAAAATGTTTATTGATCACTCCACGCTGAAATACATAGTTAACAAGCCAGTGTTGGGAGGGAGAATATGCAGATGGCTTCTGCTATTTCAAGAATATGACTTTGAGATCATAGTAACACTAGAAAGAATGAACAAAGGTCTTGACCACTTGTCAATCTTGGAACATGGAGAAGAACCCACTAGTTTGGAGGATACACTTCTAGACGCACAGTTGTTGGACATTAGAAAGATTGATGACCACTTCGCAGAAATATTCCAATTCCTGTCAATAGTAATGGCACCTAGTGGGTATACAATTCCTCACAAGAAACATCTAGTAGTGTGTGCTGCAGACTTTTCACTTATAGTTGGACAACTATACAAAATGGGACCTGATGAGATATTAAGAATATGTGTTATGGAGGCATAGAGACCATTGATCCTTGCAGAAGCTCATGAGGGCATCGCAGGAGGACACTAGGCAGGGAAAGAAACCGCGTAGAAGGTTAGCCTTTGGTGGCCTACCTTACACAAAGATGCTAAAGACTATTACAGAGCCCGCGATGTATGCCAAAGAGTTGGGAAACCATCCAGAAGAGATGAAATGCCACTAGAACCATAGCTAACCCTACAAGCATTTGAGAAATGGGCCATTGACTTCGTAGGACCTATAAACCCACCAGGAAAGTGCACAGGAGCAAGGTACATAATTACAACAATAGAGTGCTTGACCAGATGGGCTGAAGAAAGAGAAGTTAAGGACTGTAGTGCAACTACAACTACACTCTTCATATTTGATGACATCATAACCAGGTTTGGATGACCAAAGATCCTTATGAGTGATCAAGGTACGCATTTCATAAATAAGACTGTTGAAGCATTGATTGAGGAATTTGCAGTCCATCACCAGAAGAGAACACCTTACCATCCACAAGCAAATGGGATAGTGGAAGCATTCAACAAGATCTTGGAGACAACGCTGATGAATATTCACAGTGTGAACAGGGATGACTGGGATTTAAGAGTACCAGCAGTACTTTGGGCCTATAGAACCACTTGCAAAAAATTAACAATGCAGACCCCTTTCAAGTTGGTGTATGGTCTCGAAGCCATTATCCCAATGGAATACCTGGTACCAAGCTTAAAAATTGTTTCCTTTACAGATATGGATGATATTGGCGTTTTTCAGGAGAGGCTTTCATAGGTGATCGAACTAGAAGAAGACATATTTGTCGCAGGATTTTGTCAGCAAGTGAAAAAGGAAAGAGAAAAGGCCTATCATGATAGGCACATCAAGAAGAAGTCATTCAAGCAAGGTGATCTAGTACTGGTAGATGAAAGTAAGTTCATAAAACATCCTGGGAAGTTCATAACACATTGGCTCGGTCCATATGAGATCACCTATGTTACAGAAGGAGGATCTGTGCAGTTGAAGACTTTGAAGGGAGAATGGAAGGAAGGATTAGTGAATGGGAGCCGGTTGAAATTGTATTATGACAACCTGCTGCCCCACAACTCTAAGTAAAAGCATAAGGAAAATGGTCTAGGTACCAAGTGCAGTTGAAACTGGGTACCAGACATAGAAAAGACAGTCTGCATAGGGAAGGATAGGAGACATAGAGTAGAAAGCAAAGGCTGCACTGCACAGTCTGAAGTTAAAGTAAAATAGAAAGGTCAGATCTAAAGTGCCTTGGGACGAGTCACAGGTGAATGTTGGGGGCCTGTTGGCCCTTGGTTATGGAAGTAAGTGAAGATCGAGGAAGAAAAGGAAGAATGCGAACTGTGTGGAAGACATAGTGACTGTTACTGGGTCAAAGTGAGAAAAAGAGAAGAAAAGACAGAGAGAAGTAAAAGGAAGAAATTTGTTGGATGAGGAGATCGAGGATGACAGATCAACAAGAAAGAAGGATCATGGACAACTCAGCAAGCGGAAAAAACCACCATTGGATGCTTTGGAGCACCGTGTGAGAGGGAAGGAAAGACAGGCTAGCGAAGCCCTAAAAATGAGGGCTAAGTTGAACTAGGGTTTTAGACACCTAGGGTTTTGGTATCTAGGGTTTTGACACCTAGGTTTCGGCCTAAGGATGTCAGTGAGTGATTGTAATGTATAAATAAGAACCTACATGAGGGAAGGAGGTTCAATCTAATTGTCATTGTTATTAATATTGTTGGTGTTGAGATTCTTATGGTGCGATCGAGAGAGTAACATTGGGTGAGAGAGAAGTGTTGAGTACGAGAGCCTTCCGTATTGTAAGATCTTCAGCTAGGTGCGAAGATCAACCCTGCAGCTGGGTGCCCAGGGAGGGGAGAGATAGAGAGAAGAAGAAAGAAGATCTGCTAGCTAAGAGTGCAAACAAGAACTGTATGCTTCATCTTAATACATTATAAATAAAAGTTATGTGGACATAGCCCTAGAGAGAGGGTGAACCATGTATATCTTATCTTGTATGTGTGATTGATGCTATGTTCTTTTTCCTTGATATATTGTTATTGCATTATTGTGGTAGATATGATATATGTGTGGAATAGATCTAAGATGACAAGTGATATATGCATGCTATATTGTTCTAGTGTTGGTTCCACTTGATCGTTCCCTTGGTTGTAGACATCTCTGTCCTACAACCCCCCCATAGCTACTTCTGGTGAGACTGGATCTACTTCACAGGTGTAGTCGAAAGGGCCAGTAGTTAGGGATTTTTGGTGTGCTCTTGGAGATGAACCCTGGGTCTGCCCCTGTGACAACAATTTTCATTCATTTTCATAATTTTGACTCCATAAGCCCTAAGTGTCTTTCCCCTTCCTTGCCAAAAAATTTATAAACCCCCCCAAAAAACAAACTAAAACTAGACATTGATTACCAAAGAAACATCAAGTGATGCGAGAGAGTCCTCTCTGAGTTGATCAGGCTAGTACCCATCTCTAAAGTTGGTTTGTATGTTACCTCTGTTGTTTTTTTATTAGCTGAACAAATTTACAGAGTGCTAACATTCTGGCGTTGTTGCTGGGGATCGAAAGAGAAATCTTCCCCGGGAAAAGAATGACTTAAAGATTCAGATTTGATTCCTGAGGGTGACAGTGAATCAAACACCTTATTGGCTGAGACTATTTTTATGCTGGCGAGTCCATTACCGAGAGACCAATTGCACCAAGTAGTTTGAGCTAGAAATCCTCGCTCCCAAGAGAATTGACACTAGGAGAAACCCATACCGAGAAGTTGCAATCCCTGTGTCTGATCCTGAGGAACTTGTACACACACAAAAAAAAAGTCCAATAATCCTAGCTGTGCATTTAGACAAATATCTATCCTTGCTCAAAGATGGAGTAACAAGCATTGAATATCTTGATTTTGATGTGAAATTTGAGCAAACTCTGTTCAAAACTAAATCTGAATCTTGTTTGAATGAGGTCATATTTGACAAGAAGAGGTTCTAAGATTTAATTTTATCCACCTCTACCGAAACTCTTGTGATCCACACTCAAAACCAACATCCACTTCAAGTCCTCACATTAGCCATGGCAACTAGGTTTTCCCCTCTTGTATTCTCTGCTTAGTTACATGATTTTCCCCGGGAGTATAATCTAAGGATCAAACTGTATGATGTTGAAGGCAGTGTGTCAGCCCATAAGCATCTAGAATGGTTCAATGATTTTATAGAATTTAAAGAACTAGATTTTGAGGATGCAAAAATGAGGTTGTTTACGCAAAGTCTTGCAAGAGAAGTCAGAAAGTGGTTCAAAGATCTCCCAACAACTAGTATCATAAATTTTGAAGCCTTTGAAACCAGTTTTCTTGCAAAGTGGGGCGACAAGAAAATCCCCCTTCAATTTGTAACCCAATATAATAACATGAGGAGGTCACCTAAAAAAACAGTGCAAGAGTTTTCAACTAGATTTGTAAAGGTCTATAATCTAATTCCTACTGAGGTAAAACCCCCCCTAAAGCTGCTCAACTCAGATATGTTGATTCCTTTGAAAGTGATTTTTCTTTGTTGTTGATGGAAATAATATCTACCTCATTATATGGCATGATGAACGATGCAATAGAAGTGGAAGTGAATCTAATGGCCTCAGGAAAGATCAAAATTGACTATGATAGGGACATGAACAAAGTTCAAGATAAGGCACAACCTTCAACCTCACAAACATCAGAAGAAAGGTTTGAAATGATGAAGAAAACTATGGATAAAATGATGGAGAGAATGGATTTAGATAATAATCCCAGCACTAGAGAACAATTCGATGTTCCACCAGAAATCAGAGAAGACCAACAGTCCCACAAATAAGACAGAGAGATCAGAGAAATCAGGGGAATTAGGGGAATCGGGGGGATAAAAAAATACCACCTCATTTTCAAAATAACTATGTAAATGAGAATTATGATGACAATTTTGAAGATAACATGCATTTTTGTGATGGTTATGAGACATAGGTGTTTTTTACTAAAGAGAAACATGACCAGTTCATGGATGCTAATGAAATATTCATGTAGGAAATTGATGACAGGTTTTCAGTAGAAAGAGAATATTACTAGACAGGGTTGCAGAATGCCATCATGCAATTCCAGAGACAATATAATATTCGAAACCAAAAAGTGCTTGCAAACCCTCCAAAGGGAAATTCTACCAAAGAAGCTCATAATAACATACCCTCTTCAAGTCATCCCAAAAATGACTCTACTGCAAAAGATGCTATGGACAAACGAAAGCAGAAGGAAGAATCCCATAAAAAGGTACCTGAAACAAGAAAGGAGACAGTCACCAAAGAGGTAGAGAAAACCTCATCCTCCTTCAATTTTGAAAGTGAGATGGCCAAGATTAAAATTTATGTACCATTCAATGAATTGATCAAGAATACTGAATATAGAAATCAGATCATCAAGATGCTTAAGATGGAGAAAAATTCTAATACTTTGAACATACAAGATGATCACCCTGCTATCTTATTTGGCCCATGTGTATAGGAAAATAGTGATGTTGAAGAGGTCCCCCCTTTCTATGTCAACCTGAAGATCCATGATATGACTCTGCACAATTCCATGTTGGGTTTAGGAGCATCCCATAACCTGATGCCCAAGGTAATCATGGACCATTTGGTCCTTGACATCACAAGGCCTTACAAAGATCTTTTCTCCTTTGATTCAAGGAAGGTGAAATGCTTAGGGATAATCAAAGATATCGTGGTGCCTTTGTCTGAAATTCCATAAAAGAATATGGTCATGGATGTAGTGGTTGTTGATATCCCTCCCAAGTTTGGCATGTTGTTATCCAGGTCATGGGATGCAAAGTTGAAGGGAAATCTACAGATGTATATGTCATACACCACCATCCCTATCTTTGGTCAAGATAGGAGATTGTACAGAGAGTTTTTTCTCAAATACATGGTCATTAACAAGGCACAACCAAATAACCATCCCATCTACTTTGTGGATACTAAGTTGGGGTCTTCCATTTTCTTCAATGACCTATGTTTTGAGGAGAAAGGGCCAGAGATTGATATGGATGTCAAAGATAAATCTGATAAACATATTGAGAAGTTTTAAGAACAACACAACAATGTAGAAAACGAGATGTGGAGCATGATCTTTGATGGAGATGTCAATAGAGAGGGGGAAGGAGCTGGTGTGTGGATTAACCCCCCCCAGATTGTCTACAAAACTATGCTCTTATAAGATGGCTTTTGATTGCACAAACAATATGGATGAATACGAGGCATTGGTGTTAGGATTGAAGGCTTTAAAAGAAATGGGTGCTAAGAGGATAGATTTTTCATGATTGGTCGGAAAAGCCACAGTTAGGTCAATAGAGTGTCGACGTTTCGGATCCAAATCAGGATCCATCTTCAGGACAATGAGCCTGGGTTAAGATAATGAGAAGATTTGTTTTTAATACTGGAAATTGGCGTGAAAACTAAGTGTCGGCTAGGTTGTTTTGGTAAAAATTCTTTTTGATTTAATTAGGGTTTATGTTATTAGGTAAAAAAAATAAAATTCTTTCTTTATTATTTAATTAGGGTTATGTTTGATTGTTTTGAAATTATTAAATTATTATTAATTCAAACATTAATAAACTTTGAATTAATAATAATTTAATAATTTCAAAGTGTAATAATGTTTGTTATATTGAATTAGGGTTTGGATGTTTGTTATAATTAATTAGTTCATTAATRAATTCAAAGTTTGTTAATGTTTATTGATGTATAGTTTCAAAGTTGTGTGTTTATCAAAGTTTATTGAAGTTTATTAATTAGTTTATCCAAGTTTATTGAAGTTTATTAATTAGTTTATATTGAATAAGGGTTTCAAGGTCTATTAATGTTTGTTATATTGATTTAGGGTTTCAAAGTTTATTAATATTTATTAATTAGTTCATTAATAATTTCTGAGTTGATTCTGAGTTGATCATAAATCAAGTGAAGGGAATATATCAAGCCAAGCACCCCAAATTAAGTGCATACATGAATACAGTGCTTGACCTACTTGAAGAATTTTCAGAATATAGCCTCTCAACGATTCCAAGGGGTCGGAATTAGATTGTTGATGCCCTTGCGACTTCAACTTTAGTTTTCAAAATTCCAATCTTTCCTAGAAGGGGATATGAAGTTGAGATCAAGCACAGACCAACAGTGCATGATAACATTAAGTTTTGACAGGTTTTTGAATATGATAAACAAATATAAAGTTTCCTCAAAATCGAAGATGGATTTGAAATTTTGAACATTGATGAAGAATATTGTGATGAAGAGGTGGATGCAACTGTTTTCACAAAGGATGGTTACTTATAAAATCAGATTGTTGGTAGAGATATAGTGCAACTTAAGAGTAACATCATTCCCAAGGGCCTGGTCCCATTAGAGAAACTCTTTGATAACAATGATGTGGCCATGAGTCCAAAGATTACAGTAAATGAAGGGGTTGTTGAAGATTGCAACATTGGGACTCAGGAAGATCCCAAGATCATTAAGCTATCCAAAACACTCAGCCCAAAAGTCAAGCAGAGATATATCAATTTGATGAAATAATTTCCTGATGTTTTTTCCTGGAGCTATGAAGATCTAAAAGTTTATGACACCAAGGTAATTCAACACGTTATCCCAATAAAATAATATCATAAAACTTTCAAACATAAATTAAGAAGGATAAATCCTTTATTGCTTCCCTTGATTGAGAAAGAGATAAAGAAGTTGTTTGAAGCCAATATCATAGTATCCCCGAGGATTTCTAAATGGGTGGAAAATCTAGTGCCTGTCAAAAAATAGAGTGGGGAGATCAGGTTGTGTGTGGACGTAATAAATTTGAACAGGGTGTCTCTCAAGGATAACTACACACTACCTAAGATGGATCACATTCTACAAAAAGTGGTGGGTTCTTAGAAAATGTCAATGTTTGGTGGTTTCTCTGGGTGAAATCAGATCATGGTGCACTCTGATGAATAGGAAAATACATCATTCACAATACCATGTGGTACATTCATGTATGCCAAGATTCCTTTTGGGCTCATGAATGCAGGGGCAACATTTCAAAGAGATATGGACATAGATTTTGCTGATGAGAAAGAAAAAATCATTTTTATCTACCTAGATGATATCACTGTGTACTCAATTTCAGACGAAGAACATCTCAAGCATTTAAGAAGGGATTTTCAGAGGTGTAGAAAGTTTGGCATTTAATTGAACCCAAAGAATTTGAATTTTGGCATGGAAGAAGGGAAGCTACTAGGACACATTATTTCAAAGGAGGGGATAAAGATATATCCCAACAGAGTTGAGGGTATCTTAAACATTGGCACACCTAGAAGTAAAAAAAAAGTGCAATCTTTCCTAGGGAAAGTGAATTTTCTGAGGAGATTCATCCCTAACCCGACTGAAATCATAAAGTACATCACTAACTTGATCAAGAAAGGAAATGAGATAAAGTGGACCCTAGAAGACAAGAAATCCTTTGAAGACATTAAAGTGGCATTGACCAAATCCCCAATATTGGCCAACCCTAATTTTGAAAAGGACTTTATATTGTTCTCTTTTTCCTTAGAGCACACCATTGCTAGTGTTTTACTATGAAAGGATGAGAAAATTTTTGAGAAACCTATAGCATACTATAGAAGGACATTGAGGGATGTCCCATTAAAATATGATATCATGGAAAAGATGGCATATGCACTGGTCAAGGCCCTAAAAGAGTTTAAAGTTTATATCTTTCATTCTCATACCACTTATTATGTGCCCAACAGTTCTGTGAAAGACATTTTAACTCAGCCTGAACCTAAGGGAAAAAGGGGAAAGTGGATAGCTATGTTGTTGGAATATGACCTTGATATGAAAACCACAAAGTTGATGAAAGGACAGGAACTTGCCAAGCTGATGGCATAGACAAATTGTGAACTCTTGGGAATAAATTTCATTGCTGATTTGGCAACAGATTCAGGAGAAGAAAGAGTCCCCTAGATATCCCAAAGATTCCTTGACTCCCCATGGTATGCAGATATCATTTATGTGTTACTAAATTTGTAGGCTCCTCCTGAATTGAGTGAAAATAAGGCCAGGTTCTTAAAACTGAAAGAAACAAAGTTTTGTATGGTAAATCAATCTATATATTGGAAGGATCCAGGGGGAATCTTGTTGAGCTTCTTGTTGGAGGGAGAGGCAGAGAGGACCATTAGATAATTCCATAAGGGTGACTGTGGAGGACACCATTATTGGAAAACTATTGTGCACAAGATATTGAGGGTTGGGTTCTATTGGCCTATCATTTTTTCAAATGTCTACAAGGAGGTTTCAAGATGTCATGAATGCCAAATTTTTGATGGGAAGAGAAAATTGCAACCTTTTCCCTTGAAACCCATCTCTGTTGAAGCACCTTTTAGACAATGGGGCCTTGAATTCATAGGAGAAATTAATCCGCAGTCCTCGGCTCAACACAAGTGGATTTTGACAGCCACAAATTACTTCACTAAGTGGATTGAGGCAGTTCCCACCAGACACTCCACATATGTTGTTATCATCCAGTTTTTGGAGGACAATATTTTGTCCAGGTTTGGGTGTCCAATCAAAATCATTACATACAATGCAATAGCATTTAAATCCAAAAATATGGAGAAATTTTGCAGTGACTATAACATAACTCTTGGCCACTATTCTTATTACCCTCAAGGTAATGGGTTGGTTGAGTCATCAAATAAAATCTTAACCAAAATTATCAAAAATTTGTTGCAATCTAACAAAAAAGCTTGGCACAAAAAGCTCATCCATGCACTATGGGATGACAGGATCACTCCAAAAAGATATATTTCCACTTCACCCTTCCAGATTGTGTATGGCACCGAGGAAATTTTTCCTACTACATTGGGGTTTCCAGTGATGAGTTGTTATAGGAGTAAGATGTTGAAACATATGTCACTCGAAGAAGGAAGGATGAACTGATCAATGCCCAGTAAATAAGAGAAAAATATTTCAACAATGCTTAGCTGCACCAAGACAAGATCAAAAAATATTTTGACAGGCATACCAAGGGAGATGACTTCAAAGTGGGAGACTTGGTATTGAGATGGGATGCCAGAAATGAAGACAAGGGAAAGCATGAGAAATTTGACCATCTATGGTTGGGACCTTTCAGAATCATGGCGTACCATGGGAATAATGCCTATCTGATACAGGAAAGTAATGGAGACATTGTTGGAGGAGGACCTGTGAATGGAAGGTTCCTCAAACATTATATCATTTAAAGAAACCATCACCCTTTCCATTCATTGTACATAACCATTTTTTTTTTAGTTGAAGCAATCAAAATTAAATTAGTAGAACTAAAGCCTGAGGTGAAGGCCCTGAGTTATGCTGAGTAGATTTTGAGTTTTTCAAATAAATGTTGGTAAATTCAGTTGCAGGAATAGATCAAATCTCAATGGGTAGGAAATCAATTTATCATTCTTTTCTACCTCGCAGGGAAGATAGCATCTCCGGTTGGATCCCATGTTATCACCATAACAATTTTTGTGTGAAATCCAGTTTCTAGGACTTAGCGAGGCGCTAAACGGATGTGGCGCCATGGAAAATTGGAGGACAGGGCCAGGTATAGTGGGAGGATTCTAAGTATAGTGTCAATGCAGAGTTGATGGGACCTGATGGGTCACAGATCATGGGTGCTACAGATCAACAGTGGGGGATTGTTTCGGGGGGAGAAATTGCGCGAAGGATAATTCCTGAAAGCAGGCCGAAAAGTAAATTGTAGTTTCATCTCGGGACCACGTGGCACCACTAGGTGCATTTCAGGAAGACAAGTAGTTTTCCCCAAACTGCTTCCCCTCGTCCCCGAAATCAGAAAAGTATATAATGGGGGCCCTCGTTGTTATTTTATTAATATTCAAATAACTAGAACATTGGAATATTGGCGTGACCACTCCATTCAAACTGAATCTCAATAGTATGCAAAACACATGCATTTTCTGCTCATTTACAAGTATTTTTCATCACCACCATGGACCTTGTCATTATGTTTGTAGCAGAGAAAAACCCTGTGTCGAATGAAGAATCCCTAATTGACAGATATTCAAATGTGTTTGACACCGAAATCACTGTTTCGCCCATCTCTGTGTCTAGAGATAATTTATCTGATAATGTAGTGAAACACATACCCTTCCTTGAAGCAGTCCAGGCCACCATAGTCCCTTACGTTGTCGAGATCACATTCCCTTTCCCAGAATTCATAGGTTGGTGCGTAGAGAAATACTCACAGGAAGAGAAAGTTTTCTTAAATAAACTAGGGTCCGAGGTTCTGTGTAGGGTAGAGAGTTTGTCTATTTGAAGTGCCCTCAGCATACCAGAGTCCCTCTCCATGGCGTTTGAACCATTTGAAGAAGAAAATCTAATCATGGTTTACAGGGAATGTCCCTCAGAAGTCAAAGACCTATTTTTGCAAACAATTGTCAAACCAGAGCATATTTTCGAAAGCCTGTCCCTACAAATGAATGTAAATATCATGGTTATTGAAGTCCAATGGGTCTATTCCATACTGAGTCAGATTTTAGGTCTATATAATGACAAGTATGTGGTAAAGGTCATGTTAGGTTTTTTGTTGGCGTTTTTCCAGTCAGAGTCCAGTCAGTCAATTTGCATCATCTTCGATAGATTCATAGCTGATAATATCCACCACCAACTAGTGAATTTTCAATCACTAAAACATTTCAGGTACTACACATACTTGCTGAAGATTTTCCTGGAGACAAACAAGAGAGAGTTCCATGAAGTAACTTTCATATCAACTAAATGTAAAATAATTACAATGCTCATTTTTATCAACAAGGTCATGTCCAGGGTTTACAACCTGATTTTCAAAACTAGCCTGCCAAGAGTCCTAGATGACATGAGGAGTTATTTGCAGCCAAGTACAAAAAACAAAGTGGGGGATTGGGTGTTGTTCATGCATTCAACAATGATATGGGTTTATGGTTGTCATGAATCCCCCTATATTCTACCTATCTTTCTGACACCCAGAGTATTTGCCCTTGAATTCATCAGGCAAAGAATCATATTAGAAACATAACACTTCCTGAAATTACACAAGGCATCCAACCTCAAATTTCCTTTCATCATTGGACCTTTCATTGTCAAGATAAGATCATGTTTATCCTAGATCTAGGCCAAGCTAAAGGATTTTGTATTTACACAGCTATAGGGAAGAATATATGATCCACATCAAATCATACCCAAGAGAAGACTGATGAGAAAACAGGCCCCCTATGAGCATGAACATGTTGAGGGATTTGACAAATTGGCAAATCTAGATGTATGTGTTGATATGGAAGAAATATTGCAACCCGATCAAACACAACAACTAGAGGCAACCCTGCAACAGATTCAAACACAAAAAACTCCCCAGAAGTTGATAAATAAAGTCCCCAAGGTAAGTGTTTACAACAAAAGAAGTAGTTCAGAGGCCCTAGGCACCAGCAGTCAGCAGACTTCCCCTAAGAAGATGAAGATCACACAATCCCCACATATAGTGGATCTAGAGGAGGAGGATCCTAAAGAAAAAGTAAATATGGATATGGTGGAGAGTGGCACCAACAATGTAGAATTTGGGAAAGGAAGCTAGCTCCAAAGTGAAGGCAACTCTAGAAATTTCATCACCAAAAAGCACATCTTTGATAAGGTAGCTGGAGTAGCCTATCAATCTAAAGAAGATTTGGAAAAACAATATGTTGAGAAAGGAAACTTGGCTATGAGTGAAATGAGGGAGTTAATCCCTAAAGTAGAAAATATATCTCATCATAAGTATTCTTTGTTCACAGTGAGAGATGTAGAAAATAAGACATTCAATATAGCAGTTGCTGATGAGGATAAAGTATCTGAGATCAAGTTAAAATATGAAAACATCAGTTCCCCAGACAAAGTGAAATTCCACAGGAATACCAGTGACATGTTGTATTCAGATTACTTGGTTCTAAGTCTGAAGAATTCAAAGATGCCAACTTATGAAATTAAGTTGGAAGGGAAGTTGAGACAAGAAAAAGCATCCAACAGAGCTTGGAAAACTCAGGTCAAGAGGCTAGAATATGAAGGCCCTCAGGGAGTGAAAGCCTTTTGAGAAGAAAAAGACAAGATGGTTTAAAGCTTGAAGAAAAAACTAAAAATGGTTGCCACAGAGAATCCACAAACAACATAACTGGTTGCTCTAGAACAGGAGAAGGATGCATTTAGACAAGAGGCATTGAATTACAAGGCCAAGGTATTATAGCTGGAACAAGAAAAAGTGAACTGATCACAAGGGAAGACAGAAGTACCCAACATGGCTGTAACTGTACCTTATACTGTAGAAGCTGGGCCAAGCATTGAAGGGCTTGTCTAGGCTATGTCACAAGTTAGCCTGAAGGTGGGATAAATCAAAGGCCTAAAGGGAGATATAGAAAAATTGAAGCAAGACATGAAAACAATATATGAGAGGATGGCTCAGTTCTAGAAGGAGAATCAAGCTTTGTAGGAAAGAGTAGACAAGATGAAAACAAGGTTGAGAGGCAAAGGACTGTTGCACGGATCCAAACACATCATCTAGGATTCTATTGTTGTTGAAGCTGCCAAGTTCAGGGTGTACTTGAACTTCATCAATGACAACGATAGCATGGACATCATAGCCAGAAGCAGGTGCACTGTTGTAAATGAGACCCTAGCAAAGAAACCCTCGGACTGGGCCCAAAATTCTATAAACCTATTGAATTATATTCCCACTGCAGAGCTTCATACCATTGGGGTAAAAGATAGGACTACATTCATCATCTGGGCCAGGAGGGTGTAGAAATTTTAATACAAATTATGTATTTCCTGGATTCTCCTTTAGTAGTTGGCTCCAGCTTCTTCCTGGCATCCTTGGTCAGATGCACATAAAAAGATGAGCTAAAAATCTTAAAATGAGAAACATCAGGTTTCTAACCAATGAAATCTTCTTCAGGTGTACTCATGCCAAGTACTCTATGAGGAAAATGGTTTTTCACATAAACCGCAGTGTTGCATGCTTCCTCCCACAAATGCATTGGTATGCCCTGATCATGCAACATCGCTCGTGTTGCACCCATGATCGTTATGTTCTTCCTCTCTACGACCCCATTTTGTTGTGGGTTATGAGGCACTATGAGTTCTCTTTGAATTCCTTCTTTGTTGCAAAAGTATTTGAATTCATTAGAGATGTATTCTCCACCATTATCGCTCCTTAGAGCCTTCACTTGCTTCCCCAACTCTTTCTCCACCAATGCTTCAAACTCACTAAACTTTGAGAATGTTTGATCCTTCTTATGCATGAAGAAGATCCAACATTTACGAGAAAATTCATCAACAAAAATAACATAATACTTATGTTTTGTTGTTGAATCAACTGAGAATGGTCCACAAATGTCTGTGTGAACTCTCTCCAGGATCAACGAAGCATGGTTCTCCTTTTCATGAAAGCTGGAATTTACATACTTCCCTGTGGTGAAACCCTTGCACTGATCTAACTGAGCAAGTGTTCCCATTGGAAGTCCAGTATATATTTGCTGAATGATTTTCAAGGCTCCATGATGAAGATGACCCAATCGCCTGTGCCATAATTCACCCTCATCCCGGCTCACCACTTTTTCTACCTTTCCCATCATGACAGCGTAGCAATCTACCTCCAACATGTAGAGATTCTTAACTCGAATCCCTATCTTCTTGACTTGACCCATTGTTTTATGTCACAGGAAATATTTTCCACCGCTTAAAACAACGTCATAGCCTCTATCCTCCAACATTGTGACTGAGACTAGGTTTTTCTTCAGACCTGGAACATGCATAACATTTTTCAATTGAAATGGTTTACTTGAGTCCCTTTGAAAGGTAATGGTACCAATTCCAGTCGCACTGTATCATCCATCATCGCCCATCTCTATATGCATTTTGAGATATCTCTTCTCCAAGTCACTGAAAAACTCCTTATCTCCTGTCATGTGGAAGGAAGTGCCATTATCCAAATAGCACACCGATCCCAATGAACTTGAAGCCATGCATGCGATCAAAGAGAAGTAAAGTTCAAATTGTGAGGCAAGGGCCTCACCAACTGCAACTCCAACAACCTTCTCGTTCTTCTTCTTCTGCAGACAGTTAGTAGCGAGATGCCCATGTTCGTGACAGTGAAAACACTTCACTTTGGACAAATCTAGCTTCTTTCCTTTAGAATCGGATTTTGAATGGAATTTCTTCCCCTTCCCTCTCCTTTCATTGGCAGCCAAAGCACAATCCTCTTCATCATCAGGATTTTATGAAGATCCATCTCTGGCGTTCCACCTAAACTCCTCCTGCACTAGATCCGACCATAGTCGTTTCCAATCTGGCAATTTTTCCCTTCCATTGACAAAGTCTTGGTAATTGTTCCAACTCTTGGGAATTCCTAGGAGAGCCAAGCTCACCAAATCATCATCAAAAACTGTTATTCCCACACTTTCTAGCTCATCTCGACATTGGAAAATATTCATGATATATTTTGGAATGGAGTCGCCCTTCTCCATCTTGATCTTCTTGAGTTTATCTTTGAGCGCCAATTTCCTATGGTCACTGCTGTTTTGGAATAGATCTGTCAAAGTATTCCACATTTCATATGGTGTGACTTTCACATGGAGGCTTGAGATAATGTGGTCTCGTACTCCCTCCAACAAGATCCTCCTCTCCTTTGCCACTTTATTTTGCCATGCATCAAGATTTGCAGCATCTGGCTTAGAAACATCTTTGTCAATGAATTCCTTCAAGCCATTGTCTTCGAGTACTGACACCATCCTGTCCTTCCAAGAAATATAGTTCGAGATTCCCTTGATTGCATACTCTAACCTCAAGCCATTGAAATCCATTTCAATCTTGAATCAATTGTAGCACCAAGAAAGTCTTTCTAAAAATTTGAATTCTATCCAGTCACAAACTCAGCTTCTGCAATCTTCTGTGCTCTAATACTATGTAGAAATTTTAATACAAATTATGTATTGCCTGGATTCTCATAATCTAACAATTATATGCCATTGTTAAATACATAATCTCTTCTACTAATATTCTTGCGGAATTTAAAACACGATCACCAATTGCAATATCAAGAAGAAAGATCAATTGCACATAACACAAATGTTTTACCGGGAAAGCATAAAGCTAAAACCCCCACTATCATATATTATTTATATATCATGGATCATGAAACAATCTCATACAAAAATCTAATCTAATATCTCTCAGTACAATATACAATCATCTCACACTATCATACAAAAATTAGCAAATACATGTGCCAATTCTCTGCCTCCAGACATTCTGCCTCCTATGCATAATCCCTGCAATTGAAAACCCTTCAAATGAATTAGAATTCCTCTTTCCTAGGTTGCACATTGCTCATGGGCACATCCACTGTGTGTGTGATTGCATGAGTGCACTTCACTCAAATCACAACTAATAGCCAAACTGTCCCTTTCACCTGTTATCTCGACTGGGTCTCTACTGGATCTGACATGCATATAGTTAACAGTGGTAAATCTTCAGTTTCATGTGAGTTCACTGATTGTGAATTAATTAATAATTAATTCACTGAACTCTCAGTAGTGTAAGTTTAGTTACAACTAGTACAACTGATCTTAACTCACTTAACCGAGTTAAACTACTTCCAACTCACATAACTACACTTATAACTCTGTTACAACTTCAAGTCACTTATTTAAAACTAATTCGACTTCCATGTCCCACCAGTCAACCTTTGAAATCGAATTTCTTATAGATAACTGATTTTTCATTTCAGTTAACTATTTCAAGTAATTATGAGATAATAGATTAATATTTATTGTCCAATTTAATTAAGGGAAAAATAAATTAGACACACATTTATTGTTGACTTTTAAACAGAGGGTCATTGCCAAGCATAACCTGCTAAAATTAGTCCAAACCAAATCCATACAGATGGAGCAGAGTATACATGAATTCAAATATATGTTTGAAGAGTTGTTCATCAAATGCCTCCCACCATTTTGGGATGGCAAAGAAAATTTTTATGATCAGGAGGAATACAACTCTTGCCTCGCCCAATGCAGAATGGATCACTCCAAGTTTGAAAGCCTAGAGGAAAACTTGAAAGGAGAAACCCTGGTGGAATATTTTATCAAATATTTTGAGATCTTGAATCAGTTCAAGATAATGAATATTGGACTGCCAATCATGACGTGTGCCTCTTGCATTGTCTTGGAGATTCTAATTAAAAAAATGATTGACTACGATATCTGTTCCGACTTGCAGTGGAAGGAGATAGTGCAGATGGAAAAAAAAAAGTGTAGTTTTCCAAGAACCATTAGATAATGCCCAGGTGTCATCAAAATGGCAGATCAGACAGAGGACCAAAATAAGACAGATGGAAAAGGAAGGAGCTGAAGAGTCAGAGAAATCGCCCATTGGTTCATGAAACGTTTTTTGATTAATCATTGTAATTGATTCCCATACTCAAACTGTCAAATTAATTATTGTAGTCAGTTTTAGAAGATGAAACATTTTAGTTCAACTATTGTAATCGGGTTCTAATTGAAAGGAAATCGAATTGTATAAATTTTAGAAGTTTCAAATGTGTTAATGTTGGCAGTAGTGCAAGGGAACAATTCTAGTTGTTCTGAACTCAATTGTAATTTTTTGGAGCTGAATTGAATACATATGCATAAGCTTTTGAAGTCTCTATGAAAATATTCTAATGGTGGCAATATGAGTTTTGTCTTCTCTCATTGTATGTATTTCATGTGTTCTTTAATTCCATTTACACTCTCTTCTTTTTAAGTTGGATAGTTTAAAATCCAGAATTCATCATGTGATGCTCTTGGCTTGAGCAATTTAAACTGTGTTAAGTTCTTCATCACTAATTCGAAATTCATTTCATAAATTCTTTGATGCATTTACTTGTTTTTTGTTTCTTCTTACACTCTACAAACTACAAATTAGAACTCATATTCATCGCCTCATTTAGCCTTTATCCTCTGGAGATTTCTACTGGCCAGTTAGTGTTTTCAATCATTTTCAGAATTTTGACTCCATAAGCCCTAAGTGTCCCTCCCATTCCTTGCTAGAAAATTTATAAAACCCCCCCAAAAACAAACTAAACCTATCCATTGATTACCAAAGAAACATCAAGTGACACGAGATATCCCTCTCTGAGCTGAGCATGCTAGTACCCAACTCTAAAGTTGGTTTGTAGGTTACCTCTGTCATTTGTTTATCAGCTGAACAAATTTACAGAGTGCTAACATGAGATTTAAAGGATAACATTCAACATGAGGTTCACCTTTGGGAACCCAAATCATTGGAAAATGCATTCAAGGTGGAAAAAAATGTTGAAAGTAAAAATATGGATATGGCTACTAGAAGGACCACTCCTAACATCTATTGAGAGAATAATGTTCCATCTTCTAAAACACCTCAACCTACAAGGTTGACACCTCAACAATTGGAGGAAAGAAAAGCAAAAGGTTTATGCTTTAATTGTGATAGGAAGTACAGTAAGGGACATAAGTGTGGTGAGAAGAAATTATTCTACATATATTGTGAAGAGGAATAAGAAAAAGAACCATCTCAAGATGAAAACGTAGAAGTGATTTCTTTTGAAGAGTTGATTGCCACGATATCATGTAATGCACTGGATAGAATTAGAAATCCTCAAACCCTCAAGACCGAAGGATATATAAAAAAGAAAAAGGTAATAGTACTAATTGATTATGGTAGTACTCATAATTTCATTCACTATAAATTAGCCAAAGCTCTCAATTGCTTTTTATATCTAGCATCAACATTTCAAATAATGATTGCAGATGGAGAAACTATCAATTTCTCAGGAAAATGCATTAAGATCAATATTACTATGGGGGAATATGTAATGAATAGTACAATGATTTCTATACCCATGGGTGGTATTGATCTCGTACTAGGAATCCAATGGTTACAATCATTAGGAACAATGGTTTTTAATTTTCAACTTTTCATGAAATTTTCATTGGAAGGAAAATAAATTGAGTTAAAGGGTATCACAAGGAAACCCAATACGGTGATAAGCTCTAATTGAATGGAAAAATTATTGAAAAAGGGGCATCAAGGTGTAATTGCACAACTATTCTCACTAAATGTTCAAACATCTAAGCCATCTATTCCCCTAGATCTCCAAGAGATCATTGATAAGCATTCCAAAGTATTTGAAGATATTCCCAAAGGTCTTCCACCCACTTGAAATCATGATCATGCTATTCACCTAATTCCTAGGAGTGTTCCTCCTAACATCGGGTCTTACAGATACCCTTATGCCTAGAAGAGTTAAACTTAGTGTATGGTTGAAGAAATGTTAGAGGATGGCATTATTAGAACTAGCCAAAGTTCTTACTCTGCACCGATGGTAATGGTACTCAAGAAAAATGGCTCATGGTGTATGTCTCCAGACTATAGAGATATCAACAAGATCACTATTAAAGATAATTTTCTCATTCCCATCATTGATGAATTGTTAGATGAACTACATGGATCAATCTATTTCACAAAGTTGGATCTTCGTTCAGGGTATCATCATATTAGAATGAAGGAAGCAAATATCCCCAAAACAACATTCTGAACTCATGAAGGCCATTATGAATTTTTGGTCATGCCTTTTAGCCTTACAAATGCACCTTCCACATTCCAAGGGTTGATGAATTCCATTTTCAAGCCCTTCCTTCTAAAATTTGTGTTAGTATTTTTTGATGATATACTAATCTATAGAAAGTCTTGGGAGGATCATGTGC
>ML810240.1:42134-70996 GCA_009831015.1 Picea engelmannii
GACATTAACTAAGAAGGATGCATTTTCATGGACTCTAGAGGCAACTCAATATTTTGAACAACTTAAAGAGGCGATGTGCAAAGAGCCTATATTGACCACACCAGACTTCACAAAAACCTTTATTGTGGAATTTGATGCCTCGAGAAATGGCATTGGTGATGTTATAATGCAATAAGGAAGGCCCCTTTCTTTTGAAATTTGGCCACTCAATGGAAAGGACTTACACAAACCCATTTATGAGAAGGAAATGATGGAAATACTACATGCATTGAAGAAATGGTGCCCTTACCTAATAGGTAGGTACTTCAAGGTCAAAACAGATCATGATAGTCTTAAATACTTCTCGGAACAAAGACTATCTTCATAAGAACAACAAAAATGGGTGACCAAGATATTGGATTATTATTTTGAAATCATCTATAAAAAAGGGAAGAAAAATGTTGTGGAAGATGCACTCTCAAGAAAGGATGAAGATGTTGAGGTATTTCTCTATGCTATCTAGATCATCCAACCCGATTGGATAATAGAAGCGAGGGATGAATGGAGCAATGAGGAAAACGTTTGGACTCTCATTCAAAGGTTGCAGCGGGATTCCAGTGCATCAGATACATTTGCATGGAAAAATGATTCACTATGGTACAAATATCGCTTATATTTATGTAAGAACTCCCAACTCAAACAAAAAATACTATTGGAATTGCACACCGCTCCGGTAGGAGGGCACTTAGGATTTTTGAAAACCTACCATAGGGTCAAGAAGGAATTTTTTTAGGATGGACTTAAAAATGATGTTCAAAGGTTTGTGGCTGAATGTTTGGTTTTCCAACAAAATAAGGTGGAAACAATTAATACCCTAGGTATTTTACAACCATTATCCATCCTAAGTCAGCGTTGGGAGGAGGTTTCCATGGATTTCATCACAGGGTTACCGAAGTTTGAAGGAAATGGTGTCATCATGGTGATTGTTGATAGACTAACCAAGTATGCACACTTTTGTGCACTCTCTCATCCCTTCAAATCCAATACAGTTGCCACCACATTCATGGAGACAATTCAAAAGCTACATGGAAGCCCAAAGATTATTGTAAGTGACATAGATCCCATCTTCACTCGAAATTTTGGATAGAATTATTTTCTTTTTTGGGTACTCAATTGGCTTATAGCTCATCCTATCATCCTCAATCTGATGGACAAACCGAGATAGTGAACAAATGTTTGGAAGGATATATTTGTTGCTTTGTATCCGATAAACAAACACAATGGTTCAAATGGTTACCCTTGGTAGAATGGTGGTATAACAATTCCTTTCATACTGCAACAAAAATGACACCAATTATGGCACTCTATGGATACCACCCTCCTTCCATCACTTCTTCTCTAAAATAAAAATCCAAGGTTCAAGCAATGGAAGATCACATCGAGCATCAAAAACAAGTTCTCCAAATCTTAAAGGACAACCTCAACATGGCACAAAATCGCATGAAACAACAAGAAGATCAACATCATAGTGAAATAAGTTTTGAAGTAGGGGATTGGGTGTTTTTAATACTACAACCATACAAACCGATGTCCCTCAAGAATACAAATTGGAGTTTCCTGCATCTTCACGAGTACACCCAGTTTTCCATTTTTCATGCTTAAATAAGGTTATAGGTGACAAGATATCAGTTCAAACTATATTTACAGAACTTGAGGAGGAAGGAAAAATAATATTGGAGCCTGAAGATATCACTAACACAAGAATTCTCCAGCTGAGGAATATATCCATTTCATAGTATCTCATTAAGTGGAGGAAACTACCTGCTGAAGATTTCACTTGGGAAGATGAGTCTTTTATACATAAGCATCCAAAGTTATTCAAGCGCTGTGGAAAACACTTCTCTGAAGGGGAGGGGAATGTTAATCCCTAAATACTGGCACATTACCCCTTAATTAGGGAATATTACATTAGTAATGTTATTTTATTTATGTCAGCTTGGGTCCATTAGTTGTAATTGTACTTTATAGTCTCCTATATATACCAAGGAGACCTTTTCATTTGGAATCATCCTTATTTGGAAATTTATGTGGTGTATAAGGAGGTTTCCCACTCGAAGAGGCTTATTATCTGAAATTCTCTCTTTTTGAAGGCGTTGAGTACTTATTCTAAGTTTTTTCTATGCTATCTTGGTATTTGGTTCCTAACAAATATATTTTCTTAGTTATTTGTTATCCTTTTGCAATTTGGAGACTTTTTTCTTTTTATTATTTTAACTCATCTTGAATTGCATACATTTCCTCCATTTTTGTATCCTTAATCCATTTATCTGAGAAGAGATTTTAAAATTCTTCCCCTGTAAGGTTCCATCTAGTATCCTTATCCATACTCATCCACCACTTTCAAGCTTGACCAAAAAGATAAAATATTGTTTTTGAATTATTCCTATCATATTCCTTTACAAACCTCAACCATTCCATAGGATTGATTTCATATTTAGCTTCATCTCCTCTAAATTCAAGTATTTCCATTGATTCTTAACTGAGGTCTAACCACAATCCATTCCAAACTTAGTATATTAAGGATAATTATCTAAATAGTTATAATCCTTGTTCCAGTATAATATTTTGTGTTTTCTCTTTCCAATGGATTTTTAATACGCTCAATCGGACATCCCAATCAAAAGTTATGATAGTTTTAATTAAACATACCTTTGAAACCCTGATTTGGAGTTTGTCCTTCTGGTCGACCTTACTTCTAATGTATTTCTAAAATTTCGGCCCCTTTGAGTCTAAATTTTCAGCTTATAGTACTCTAATATGTATTCTCTGCAATGTCATAGGTCGGACCAAAATTTGATGTACCGAGTGAAAGTTATGGTAACTTTCCCAAACCTAGCTCATTTTTTGCATGTTTTGGAGAGAGAACTTCTACATAATTCCACGTGTCCAATATTTGATACCTGATTTGGAAAATTTTACCTGAAAAACTATGGTTTTTCATCTTTCAAATGCAACTAGTCTCACTAAATTTAGATCCTCTCTGAGGAGGATATGATGTTCTTACCCGAAACACATGCTTGAGAATAGTAATAGGACTAGTCAAAAACCCTATCTTCCACAGGGTGTATATCCAAAAGTATAACGACCTAGAAGATGAAATTTGTATCATAGGTACCTCGATATGTCTTATAAACATCCTCCAAGTTTTCTCTTTGAAATGGCCCTGAAAAACAACTATAGCAAAAATTACAAGATGACTTGCTTGAGGAAGAAAAACTATAGGATTGATTCTCTAATACCAAATGTAATGAACCAAATTCCTAAAATATCACAACAGAACAAAGGTACACACCATCTAAAGAAATGTGAGTGTGGATAAAAACTCCAATATATATAAAATAGATGATTTGTACAATAAATACTTAAATAATAGGAGAACCTCCTACAACTAACCAAATACATTCATACATTACATTTCAAATCTCACCAATAATGAATACATGATCTCTATATATACCTATTCAAACCTACACATGAATCTCGTTTACCATTAGGCCGACCCTATTACTTATATATTTACACCTTACATTTATATTTTGCCCCATATATGCCCCCCCTTGGGGTCATATCATATACGTTTATCCCTATATATTCCCCCATTGGGTCATAACAAAAGATGTTCTTAGTGTTTTAGGACATGATGGTTATTATCACTGCTTTATTGAAAAATTTACCAAAGTTGCATCTGCTACGTTTTCTTTACTTTCTAAAGATGCATAATTTTGTTGGACTAAGAAATGTCAATATGATTTTGAAGCCATGAAAGAAATGTTATTTGTGGCACTAGTCTTAAGAGGACCGAAGTGGTCCTTACTATTTGATATTTCCATAGACACTTCTAATAAAACTATTGGGGTATTCCTTCGACATAAAGAAAAAAATCCATAAGTAATTTACTTTATTAGTAAAAATATTACACCTACAGAATTAAACTACATAGTGACCGAAAAGGAATTTCTTGTAGTAGTGTATGATATTAATAAATTTCGGCAATATATTACTAGATATCTTGTATTTGTACATACTGAACATTATGTCATTTTTTATTTGATGAACAAACCAATTAATAATAGTAGAATAACTAAGTGGATATTATTGTTGTAGGAGTTTGACATAACCATAATTGATAATATTGAAAGGGAGAATGTTGTTGTAGATTAATGATACAGAAAAAAAAATACTTAGTTATAGTAATATATCTAAGACTTTGAGCAAACCAAAGACTTGGTTGTCCATTTCTATGGTGCAGGGATTTCCTATTGGAGTTATAGAGGAAACTATATCCAGGGTGATAGGCTTATCCTGAATCGAAAATATATGGTTTGAAAATTTGGTTACATATAATCAAAGGAACATTAACTTCCTCATTGGAGATGATAAGATTGAAGATGGAGGATTGAGGGTGAAGATGTATTTTTTACGAATACCATTAGACGATGTTATGTACTTCCTACATAAATACATTAACTGTGAATGCTTCCATATTGAATCATTTGAGACATCAAAAAATGATTAACATGCCCTATTTTCTTCTCTACTCACTCCAATTAATGGCTCAAAATTCTAGGTTCAGTCAAAACCCTCTTACCAATATTATTCATCATGGTTTAATCAAATTATTGATAATAGATTCCATTTCCCATATGGATTGCACCTAGTAATATATTTTGTAAGAGCCTCAGAGGGTAGAAGAAGCTCTTGTATAAGAATAAGAGTAATAAGAGGAAGCACATGAAGAATACCTAGCAAAAGAGGCTCATGCTACTAGAGACAAAGAAAATGAATGAGAAGCTCAAGAAGTCATTTAGAATAAGACAAAGTATTGGAAGAAGACCCAAAAAAACAATATCATGCTACTAAAAAGGAAGAACATGAAGGATAAGCTCAAGAAGCTCTGTCAAACGAAGAGGAAGATGGTGACATTAATATTATAGGAGAATAGTATGTTGGGATTAAGGTCACATGGTGTCCAATAATAGAAGAAATCCCTTCTAACCCTGAGATTGATGGTGTACCCTCAACAAGGAAGAGAAGGAAATCTATAGAAGTCATTACTCCAACTCATCCAAAAAGAATAAGTACCAAGTCAATTGTTGAAGACATGGCTACTGTTACATAAGAACCAGTAGAAAAGCAAAAATATCTAGAACTAGTTGTTGCAAAATTAGTTCTACATTATCAAGAACATGCTAAGGTTGTGGATGAATTACATAACAATCTAGATAACATTGAAGAACAATTTATACAGACTTTGGGGATACCTAAGGTAACCAAGAATAAGATCAACATTGTGTTGGGTAAGTTACATTTTGTTACGTTTTTACTATTGTTATTAGGTTATTTCCAAATTGCATGAGAATTCGATGCATTTCCAAAACAACAACATAAAGAGGATCACTGAAAGAAACAAAATCACAAGGTACACATCATTTTATCCTGGGAAACCCTCATGGGGGAGAAAACCCAGAAAAAACTTCCTCAATAATAGATTTCCAATACAATTCCAAGACTAATACCAAAACACCAAGAATAAACTAAGATTGAGCACACACCTTTCTTCTCCTTCCTCCTGCAACTGCAACTGCCTTCAAGATACACACACTAGATGAGTGAGTGAATGAAAGAACAAGTGAGGCACCATCCTCACATATAAATACTAGTTAAGGAGGCACTAAGGTTATGTCTCTTCACTTAGTAGGGATGAATTCTTCTAGAATTGGTTAAAACCACTTTATAAACACTAGGGGCTGAATTTACAAATATCGCCATATAAATATGGTTTGACCAATCCAAAAAAAGGGGATACATGATCAATCCACAAAAGGGGATTTGATATATAAGATAATAACTCAAATATAATTATAATATTCTTCTAAGGTGCAATATTTTAACACTCCCCCTTAATGAGAAGGGTATTCTACTGACATGACCCAATACAACATCATCAAGAGAAGGAGAGGGAAGCATCATCATCAACATCTAGAACACAGAATGACACATCTATAAATCATAAAAAAAAATTCTCATCATCAATATCATCATCATTCACGACATGGAGTTGGAGTAACATCATCATCATTAGCAACAACAACATGAAGTTGAAACATCAGAATAAATAGCATGAAGCTAGAACAACATAATCTACAACAAAAAGCTAGAACAACATCATCAACAACACGAAGTTGGAACAACAACATCATCAACAACACGAAGTTGGAACAACAACATCATCAACAACATGAAGATGGAACACCAAAATCATCAATGACACGAGGCTGGAACAACATCATCAAAAAAATGAGGCTGGAACAACAACATCATCAATAGCATGAGGCTGGAACAACAACATCATCAATAGCATGAGGCTGGAACAACAGCATCATCAACATGTTGAAATAGAATGAGGCATGTGCATCAACAACAACATTTGTGGCACTCTGACTGACCTTATTGGGCCTTCGGGATATGCCCAAGAATCACAATATTCCCTAGGATATAAAATCCTAACAAGCTACCACGTGGTACTCTGACATATTTTCCTTATCAGACCTTAGAGATCTACCCAAGAATCATAAGATTCTCTAGGATATAAAATCCTAAAAGAGCTACCACTACTAACCACAACTAGCATATACATGCATAGGTACTCTTATAACAGACCGTCGTTACCATACCTTTGGGATCTGACCATGGATAATGAATCCCCTAGGAAATAAAATCCTAACAGAGCTACTCAATGATGGTCAAGATACCATAGTATCATCAACATCACTCCCCCTTTCAAGGGAGGTCCTTTCAGACAACACCAATCTTGTCTTGGAAGTACTCAAACTTCACATGAGATAGAGGCTTGGTCAACACATCAACAACCTGCTCATCTGCGCCAACATATTGGAGCTTTACAACTCCCCTCTGCACCATATCACAAATGTAGTGACACTAGATCTTTATTTCCTTTGACTTATCATGGAACACTGGGTTCTCCATTATCTTTATACAACTCTATTTATCACATAGAATCATGATGGATTCCATCTCCATATCGAACAGACCTGTCAACAACTTCCAAAGCCATATGAATTCACAACTGGTAGAACATGCTGCAATGTACTCTACTTCTTCTGTGCTGAGAGCAATACTGGATTGCTTCCTTCTTTTCCATAAAGTCATGGCTGACCCCAAACTAAAACAACATCTTGAAGTGCTCTTCATGTCTGAAGCACTTCTATCCCAATCTGAATTAGTATAACCACACATTATGAAGTCATGATCTCCAGTATAACAGAGACCATAATCCAACGTACCCTTAGGTATCTCATCACATGCTTTGCAGCTACAAAGTGAACACATCTAGGATCCACCATATATTGACTCAAAGTTTTCACAACAAAGCATATATCTAGCCTGGTATTCGTTAGATACAACAATGAACCAATAATCTATCTGTATAGAGTAGCATCAACCATTTCTGAAAAAGTATCAACCAATAGCTTCAAACTTGTTTCCATGGGTGTATTCATGGATTTACATTCCAACATTTCGAATATATTCAATATTTCAATTGCATACTTCCCTTGGTTAAGGAATATCTTTTCTGGGCTCTGCCAAACTTCAAGACTTAAGAAATAATGCATCAGCCCTAGATTTTTCATTTCAAAATCTTCAACGACCTTCTTATTGCAATCTATGATGAGATTTTATTTTCCTGTTAAGAATAAGTCATCCACATATAGTAGCAATATAACTGGATCATCATTCATAACCTTGAAGTAAAGGTTATAATCAACTTTACTCTTGGAAAATCCCAAGCTTGTCAGGAAACTATTAATTCTACCATACCAAGCTATAGGAGCTTGCTTCAACCCAGACATGAGTCTTTCTATCTTCAACTTCAAACCATCGCGGGTTTTCTATATACACTTGTTCTTCAATAACACCATTTAATAAGGTTGTTTTCACATCCATCTGGTGTAACTTCCACTTCATTTTGGATGTGATAGCTATGATGGTTCTGATAGAAGTGTATTTGGCTACAAGAGAAATTGTTTCTTCATAGTCAATACCTTCCTTTTGAAAAAATCCATGAGCCACAAATCTTGCCTTATGTTTTTCAATACTTCTGTTTGCTGCATGTTTTATCTTGTATATCTACTTGGAAGATACCACCTCTTTGTTCTTTGTTCTGGGAACTACTTTCCATACATCATTATTTATAATGGAATGGTATTCTTTTGTCATGGAATCCATCCATTATTTCTTCTCAATGGATCCTTCCGGGGCACCATACTTTTTTGCATATTGAATAAGTTCCCTTGCCCAAGATGGATTTCTCTTGTGAGAGATCTCCATATGGGGAGGTTCTTGAGATTCTATCATATCATGATATTCTAGAATATCATCATCAGGGTAACTGTAACTTCCTTCACGGGTTCTGCAACTTTGGGAGCTACAAGTTCTTCTTCATATACTTCTTCAAGCTAGCATTTCCTTGATCTTTTGAGTGTTGCATCTTCATCAAGGTTACATCTCTAATGATCTCAATATGATGGTAACATGGTATGTAAATTTTAAAGGCCATAGAGACCTCACAGTATCCAACAAATATTCTTTTCTTTCCTGAAGGATACAACTTAGTTCTCTTTTCTTTTGGAATGTGTAAAAATACTGGACAACCAAATATTTTGATATGTCTTACTAATGGCTTATTTCTAGTGAACATTTATTCAATAGTTTTGAATCCAAGTGCACTATGGGATAATCTATTTTGGACATATATTGTTGTACTTGTTGCTTCAGCCCATAAGTGCATTGGAATATCTTGATCGTGAATCATAGTCTTTACTACTTCCATGATTGTTCTATTCTTTCTTTCTGCTACACCATTTTGTTAAGGATTATAGGGAGTGGTTATATCCCTCTTAATCCCATCAAAATTCATTTGAAGTTTACTCTCCTCCATTGTCTAGCCTGGGTATCTTTATTTTCCTTTCGAAGAGGTTTTCTACCAAAGATTTGAATTCCTTGAACTTTCCAAGTACTTCATCTTTTGATTTTAGGAAATAAACCCCAATCCTTACAATAGTAATCATCAATAAAGGATACATAGTATACATACCCTCTTAGAGAGATTGATGGCATTGGACCGCATACATCTAAGTGGACAAGTTCCAAGATTCCTTTTGTTTTATTTTTGCTCTTTGGAAAAGGATTCTTTATGTTCTTTCTTTGTGCACATCCCTTGCAGATACCTTCATGATCAACCTTTAATTCTGGTAAAACTGTAACTACCTTTATTACATATGGTAAGGATTTGTAGTTAATGTGAGCTAGTCTTCTATGACAAAGTTCACAAGGACTTTCAGTAGACTGAGTCAAGGCTACATCTAAGTGACCTTTTAACTTGTGCAAACCACCTTCTTTTGTCCCAATTACAACTGCATCTTCTATAGTTTTTCCTTTAGGCCACATAATAACTTCTCCATCTATGAATGCAACCCTTAAACCTTTCTTATGTAGGGCTGAAATAAAAAGTAAGTTTTTTGTCAAACCTAGTACACAGAGTACATCCTTCATTCTCATCGGAGGTTCCTGAATCAAGTTTGTAGGTGGATTCTCGCATTCCTTTGATAGGGTGTTGATAATCATCTCACAGTGAAAATTTCTGGGGGAAGTCCTTTTCTGTAAGACTAGAGAGAATGTCTTTCTGACCTTTCATGTGCTTGGAGGCACCATTATCTATGAGCCAAGTATCCTTTCTAGGTGTCACAGATCATGAGAGGTTTGAAAACAAAACATAATATTCAATCTCTTATTTAGTTAACTTCTTGGGTGGCTCATCATCTTCAATTGCATGGGAATGATGTATTTTTTTATTTCTCTTCTTGTATTCTTCCCTTCTTGCAGGACAATTCTTAGCAATGTGTCCCATATTGTCACAATGATAACATTGATAAGATGAGAAATATTTTCCCTTTCTTTGACCCTTATGATATTTCTAGAATCTCTTTGGAGGGTGAGAATATTTATGAAAGTGGGTCTCCTTTTGAAAATGATACCTTTTCTTTCCACCCTTAGCATGAGTAGCTAGGGCTTGATCTTCATCTCTTAATAGGAAGGCTTCTTGGTTGGCCACTCTTGCTTCTTCTTGAACACATTCTTCCCATAAACTATCAAATTAGAGTTTCTCTTTTCTTGCACAAATAGTTTAGATGAAGGCATCCCAAGGTCTTGTGAGACCATTAAGAGTTGTCATTATCATTTCATATTCATCCAAGTTGTCTCCAATTCCCTCTAATTGTTCCTTGAATTGAGAAACCCTAGAGAAATAGTCTTGAATTGTTTCTCCTTTTTGCATCTTCGTATTCTTGAGTTGGGTTCTCAAGTTCATCTTTCGGTTGATGTTCTTTCCTTCATACATTCTGGTTAGGAAATCAAACATGTATTTTGGAGTATTCTTATAAGATACTTGAGGGATCAAGTGATCTTATAATGGAATATGCAATTATTCTTTTGGCCTTAATCATATCCTTCTTGTACTTTTCTTTGGTTTCCAATACAATTTATTTTATGAATTTTGCAAGGTCATTCTTTTCAAGAATGAGTCCAATTACGTACTTCTAGTCACGAAAATTTTCCACACCTTCTAACTTGTCAACAAGCTTGGTGTTTGTAGACATCTTTACCTAGAGCTAAGAAAATGACAAGAAAATGAAAATTCTAAAAAATCAAAATTGATCTTACCAAGAGATGTGTTGGGTTGAGGCGAGTTTGTTGGAGCTGACTATTTCAAAAAAATACAAGTTTTACCCCTTGAAACTTGAACTGTACAATTCTGGACTGGTACTTCTGGTATTGGTTCTGGTTTTCTGGTTTTCTCATACCATTCAAAACTAGAGTTTGACTTTCCATAGAAACTGACCATTGGAAAAGTTCACTCAAGATGCCAAAAGATGCACTAAGGAAAGGCACATTTCCCAAGATATTTTTTGGTCAAAATTTCCTCTTCAGTAGAAAGCCCTAATTTTCTTGTACGACAACAGTGACATCTAGATACCTGGTGAAAGATGTTCTATTCAGTCAAGCTCTGATACCATTTTAAGTTTTTATTGTTGTTATTAGGTTATTTCCAAATTACATGAGCATTCAATGCATATCCAAAACAACATCATAAAGAGGATCATTGAAAGAAACACAATCACAAGGTATGCAACATTTTATCCTGGGAAACTCTCATGGGGGAGAAAACCCAACAAAAACTTCCTCAATAATAGATTGTCAATACAATTCCAAGACTAAGACCAAAACATCGAGAATAAACTAAGACTGAGCATGCGCCTTTCTTCTCCTTCCTCCTGCAACTGCAACTTCCTTCAAGATATGCACACTAGATGAGTGAGTGAATGAATGAACAATTGAGGCACCATCCTCACATATAAATACTAGTTGAGGAGGCACGAGAGTTATGTCTCTTCACTTAGTAGGGCCAAATTCTTCTAGAAGTGGTTAAAACCATTTTATAAATGCTAGGGGGTGACTTTACAAATACCACCATATAAATATGGTTTGACCAATCCACAAAAGGGGATTTGATCTTATACAATACCCGACATGATCAATCCTCAAAAGGGGATTTGATCTATAAGATAATAACTCAAATATAATTATAATATTCTTCGAAGTTACAATATTTCAACACATTTGAAACCTTCTTATAACACAATTTGAAAAATTAATCACAAATTAAAGAAGGAAATTAAAGTTTTGTGCTATAAGTTGTATTTTGCTCAAAGGAAGTTGAAGGCATATAAATCTAAGGTAGGGTTTGAAACATTGGTTCAAGATATTAAGGAGTGTGCTTGATCACCTTCTTCTTTGCATGAAGTTGACCAAGCAATGAAATAAATGGTTTCTAATGATCCTATGGATGCCACTCAAATTTTTGATGATGTTGCTACTGATGCCACTCAATATGTTAATTATGTTGTTATTGATCTTATGGATGTCACTCAACCTACTAAGTGGGCTACCACAAAACTCATTGATGAGTCTGTTGATAAGGATGTCACTAGACCTATTTCTACTACTCAGTCTGTTGATCTCACTAAGCCTATTGTTGACATGTCTAATGAAGAAGTTCTTGAAGATATTTCTCTTGAAATTAAAATAGATATTGTCATTAAATCTACCGATGTTTACAATGAAAAAGTTCTTACTTTTGATACTACTACTACTACTAATCTTGTGATTGATCCTGTGATATCTAATACTGATACTGTCATACCTAATACTCATCCCATAAGTGATGTTTCTATGTAAAAGGTTGTTTCTAATACTAATATTTCTATCACATATAATGTTTTTGTGTCCGATTCTATGAAAGAGATTATTTTTTAAGTTGCCACATAATAGGTTGTAAAAGCTAATGCTGAAATTTCCCTTGAAATCTTCAAAGAAATCATGGAGATTTTCATGGAGCCTAATAAGAATACATCACCAATATATCTATAGAGCTTCTTAATGGACTTATTGAGTCTTCCACTCACCTTGCGGATATAATTGATGTTGAACGAAATATGACTATTGAAGACATAGAAGGATAGAAATCCTTGTATTGAAGATTCACCCTAAGGCCATACTATAGAACCTATGATAACATTCATGGCTATTGAACCTAATATTAATTTAGTATGGGTTAAGATTGAAGACAAAGAGGTTACAAGTTTTCTTGAAGTAATTAGATTAAGAGATGAAATTTCTAATGGAAATCTACAACAAAGTTTGTTAAAGAAGGCTTGGTCCCATTAAAAGAATACAAACATGCCATCTATACCATGGGAGAAAATGGGGTGATTTATATGATATGGATAGATCTAAGTGGAAATTCTAGAGAGAGGATACATAGCGACTTCTTGAGTTGAAATATGAAGTAAGGAAGCTAAACAAGGAGAATAAACAATTGATAAATTTGACCTAGGTAGTGCTTAGTTAGAAGTGGCCCTCACCAGTGTATGAAATATACCTACAATAAATACAATCGATGTTTCAATTAAGGGAACTATCTGATGGGAATCCCAAAGAGTTTAGGAGTACAAAGTCCTTTTTAGAAGCATTTGTTGCAAGTATCCAAGATGATAAAAATCTATTATGTGAATTATACCATCATCAAATCTTGTTGTTTCATGATAGAAAATGGAATCCTAACCCCTTTGTAGGGGATGCTCAATTGAGAACATCCACATATTTTATGAGTCACCAAATATGGTGGAATATTGCACACCAATCTATTGAACATAATGAGAATAATTATGGTTTATGGGTGAGGGGAGAAAATCAAAATACATAGGTAGTGCTAGGAACACACTACCAATTGTTGAATGCACTTTAGTGGGTACCCATAATGAAACCCAACAAGATGTTATATTATATTGTGAGCATGGTATTAGTAACATGACATTATAATATGTATTGGCATGTGGCCACATATAGGATTATTTAACAAAGTAGTTTAGTTAGAGAAATCCATTTGATTATCCAAATTTTAGCGAAGTAGTGAATAGGGTGAAAAGATACAAAACATGTTTAAAATGATACAATACCACCTATATAGGATTGAAGTTGCATTTTCCTTTGATAGCATGCCCTGCACCACAATACCAACAATTGTATAAGTGGAGACTACATGAAGAAAGTAGGTATTGGAAAATGGTTGAAATGAATATAGGATATTACCCAAACTATGAACATGGTCACCCTTCCTATAATCTAAGAAACCTTTGTTAGACTCATGCACACATTAAATCTGATTTAGAGTGATTGTTGGGGTTGCACAAGGATGGGACATAGCCTAAATAGGGGGGAGATTATGAGACTCAGTTTTGACATTATTTTACCCTATTTTTCCTTTCTCTTTACATTGTTTTTCCATAATTTCCTGACCAACGATGATGAATTTTCCTAAAGGTGCTCTTTTATTCAAAGTTTGGTGTTTCATTGAATATTGTTAATGTATGAGGAAGATTTTTTTATCCTTTGTATCTAACTTGTAGGTTTAAGAACTAGTACAAATAGTGCCATAGATGTTGCAAATATAGGTTCCAACCTATTGGTTTCCATTGTTGTGTAACCACTTTTATGGATCCATGAGTCCTAGCTACATCATTATGAGATTCCATTACTACAGAACCACTAATAAAGATCCACGAGTTGCAACCCTTATATTCCTTGTTTCCACGTGTTCATTTGCTGTGAGTTTGTTGTTGTAGAAATGTGACCCCATCCTATTGCTCCAGAACATGTGAATATTGAATCAGAAGGTTTTTAGTACACGATCCCATAATAACATTTGGTTATTAAATCATTGTTTTTTCTAGACATGTTACCTTCTTTGTAAGCTATATTCTAGGAACTTAACTTTGGAAATATTGTAGCACTTTGTTTCATGAGAATCTTTGATTCTAAATCATGTTATAGTTAATAGTGTTAACAAAACTATTAAATGATATTCTTATAAAATCAACGTCTAACTCTATATGAGAGAGAGACAAAACATACCATTTGTTGTAGATATTTTGATATAACACAATTAACTCAGGTCTTCCTTTCTATCATTTTGTGCAAGAATTGAGTAGAAACAATTCAAAGTGTTGAGTTAATACTTATTTTTTGAAGCTTCTTAGTGTTGGACACACCAATCACACAGAGAGGGGGGGTGAACTAGTGTAGGGCTCTTTTTCACTTCCTTTCACAAAAACTCCTTAGTTAGCAATCATAATTTACTCAAAACTTATTATTGTCAATTTATAACCAGTTGTATGTAAACATATATCAACAACATAGATAATAAATAATCCATCACCACAAGGAACACAAAGAACACAAGATGTATGTACAATTTTATTTTTATTATGGACTACAATCCTTGGGGTTTATCAGCAACAGCTGAATAGAGTATCAACTCCACAAGAGAACCAACTCTGCAATGCAAGACTGAGCTTACACAAATCAGCACCAACTGAGAAGATGATTCAATCCTCAACATATACCAATATGTCAACAGGTACGTGACCTGTCAGTAGTGAAACACACATAGGTACGCGCCCTACCAATAGTATAGCCTACATATGTATGCGACCTATCTGTACTGCAACCTGTGTATGCCTTCTGAACAACTAGGTTTTTCTCTCCTTGAAAAAACTAGATCCTCTGCAGCCTTTAGTCACATCCACTTATGCCTTTCACTGTCCAATCTGCACCATAACCAATCACAACACATCTATTCTCTCCAACAACTTACTCATGCTCCTCAACCATACACTATGAATGCTACTTAATCATGTATAAGAAACTAGTATACTATGGAAACCATATCAGTACTAAAACATAAGACTGTTTCTCACTCTATCAATCAACCAACATAAACCATATTATGACAACCATACCAAGAATTCATTAAGCATTCACCATACCATAAGCACAAGTATCCATAATAAAAATCATGTAACCATACCAGAAATTTTATGGAAGATCTGAGCCCATAGAATGCAGATCTGGAACTTGCTTCAAACTTCAGAAACCTAGTACCAGCTCACACTCAAATCTCCATGAATTTCTTCAACAATATGCAATCTGATCTCCTTCAGCCCGCATGTGTACAAGACCTGCCTCATTGTAGCCCACATATGTACATGATCTGGTTCACTATAGCTCGCATGCTCCTTCAGAAGCTAGGGTTTCTGAACTTCCAAAACTTTTTCCATCAAGATATCAGACTTACAGAAACTTTGATGCATCCATGAGAACTTGCAATCACTCTCTTACTCAGAATAGATCTTCAATATATTCTCAAGAGAGGTGTACTTACAAGATACCCTTGCCTCTTATTTATACTCTCCAAGAAGCTTCCTTTAGAAGCATCCACTTACCCACTTTGTCCACATATCCACTTTATCCACATAACCATTTTTTCTACATCGCCACCTTTATCCACCTTTGTCCACTTAGCCACTTTGTTCACATGGCCACTAGTCCATTTAACCCTCTTTCCTTATATTTAGGGTTAATCCATTTATAACCACTTTCCATAATTAGAAATTTCTACATTAGCTTTATTATTTAAATAATCCTCTTTTACTTCATCACTTCACTTTATTATTTAAATAATTTCTTCTTTGTAAACACTTTGACTTATTTGACCTTTTGGGGATTCTAGCCAACACATGAGGGTCCTCCAACTTTGTAAGGCCATAACTCTCAAATCATGAGGAGTTATGTGATGTTACACATACCACCGGAAATGGCATGACAAGCACTATCCGTCTAGGATAGTTTCAATGACAAATTCATTGATCTTCATCTCATTATTCCACAATTAAGTATGGGTTATCTAACCATACTTCTAGGATAGCTCAACCACAAAGCGTCTTCCCGTGAGGGCTTTCACCATAAGGGGACCACTTTGGAGTTCATCCATTTGTACTTCCTATCAATCATGACAAGACAATAATGAGTCATATTTACATCAATCCAACCGGAATAACCCATGCCAATACATCACTATGACATTGTCCCTTTGTCATTGATTCTATGCATGACCACATGATCCATCTATCAATACATTAATGCATCAATCCATATATGCATCATATATCAATGAAAACGCATTGATCCATCTTCATCTATAATTGACATCATCTATGCATCATATATCAATGAAAACACATTGATCCATATTCATCTATGCATCATATATCAATGGAAATATGTACTACATCAATATACTATGACAAGACATTGTTCCTTTGATATCAATCCTTTGACATCAATGACAACATGATCCAACACTTAACACCTTGATTTGAAGAGAAATGGTCCACTATGAAGGGATAGGTGGTGTTTTAATTATTTTTGTGTAATTAGTTCCAACATTGTTCATAGTTGTACATGTCCGTATTTGTTGTAAATGTAATGAATGAATGTAAAATTGATACTAAACATTTTAGCTTATTGTTGTAGAATGTTGAATATATTGGCATGTTGTTAACCTTAAAGTTGTAGATTACACTTTTTTTTCGACTGCAATACTTTCTAACTTCTTCACTCTTGACGAACCTTTCAATTAAGTTCTAATTAACTTAGTAAGAAAATGAAAAGTTGTACATTTAATTATCAATCAGTGGCTCATATGGAACTTGCAATATGTCATGCACAATCTACACAAGAAGAGTGTTGTTTTGACTATGGCATTGTAGCACTTTAATGTCACAATTCAAAGATTCATAATACTTAATTAAGTCACCAAACTATGTTAAGGCCTAAGTTGCTCTACATAAATTAAAGCACGCTTGGAGGAATTGAAATTACATTTGCAAAAATTGAAATCACACTCGCAGGAATTAAAATCACACTTACGGAAATTGAAATCACACTTGTAGAAATTAAAATCACACTTGCAAGAATTGAAATCACACTTGCAAAAAGTAAAATCACACTTGCGAGAATTGAAATCACACTTGCGGAAATTAAAATCACACTTGTGAGAATTGAAACATGTGATATGATCTATTGGTGACTTTGTTGAGTATAATGAAGGTCTTTTATTGTTGTAACAATTAAGTGTTCATTCATTCAATATTAATACAAGACCATCAATTGAAAAATCACAAAGACTAAAGCTAGAGAGAATAAGAAAATACACAAGCAGAGTTGCAACAACATGAGTTGAAGCAACTGAACTCCATTAGAATTGAAATTAGTGAGAATCAAGTTGTAGAAGTGAAAAGAGAAGAATGAGTACATGAATCCTAATTTCAAGTTAAAACTAGAAAACCAAACCACTCATGAATCGTGACATTGTTCTGTAAGTCTAAAATTATAGTGAACTGAAAGATAACTATGAAATCCAAGAAACTATACTATAATTATAGAATGTCAACAAATTAGAAGATGTCTACAACATGTGAATAAATTTATGATCCTGGAATTACAACGATTGAAAGAAACCAACGATAAAATAAAATGAACATAAGTAAAATTCTAATTCTAATCCTATTGTTACAGACAATACCTAACTAAGGAGGGGGACCTACCCCCTTAGGGCAGGTACTGAGCTATGAAACCATAATCACACGATTACATCAACATGCAACTAGAAATAAAGAACCAAAATTATATTGTCATAGTTTGAAAGATACAATAACAACAAAATGTAATTGATAGAATAATTTCCTCTCCTTAGCTCTGGGGAACTGATTTTTTTATACAACACAATTACTTTTATGAAATTATAAAAACAACAGATGGAAAACCGTGAGAATATGGTTCTTCATCTAGTTACAAATATTCTTTCAAATTTTAGTGGGAATCGGGAGTATTTTCACTTGATAGGTAATTTATTCCCTTAGTCACACACTTGTCTCTTGTCACCTTCCTCCTTGAAGATCGCTTCCCAACTGCCAGCTATAGTGTTGAATGTTGTGTTGGTGAACTTTATTTGGAGTCACAACAACAAAAAGTGTGCTTGGATTTGCAATGGTTTGTCTAGATTTGCAACAACTATGAATCCACCTTGAGTTACAATAGTTGGTTCACGCCCATAATTGAAACAACTTGGTTAGCTCCCGAAATTGTGTCACTTGGAATTGCAACAGAGAGGTGTTGCATCCACTCTGAGATGTTGTAGCCACTATATTCTCCTATGTAAAAATATTAGTGAATGAAAGTAATGAGTTCCTCCTAACATTTATGAAAAGGTAACGTAATAATGGCATATGGGGTAGGATTCATACCTTAGTGACAAGTGAGGTGAACTAGATAAAGAGAGTATAAAAAAGGAACGTGATTAAAGGAAAATGATAAGTAAAATGGTATAGACGAGTGTTGAAACTATTCCATTTTAGGTGCCCATCAAATCTAATGCTCTATTTTGTGTAATTAGAATTGGATTTATAGATTACATTCAAACATCATGATAATGATTATCACTTAAACCAATTCTTGAATACCTGCATATATTTTGCACAACACCTCACAAGTGTACAATCCCTATTTCGACATGCACTAAAAATCCAAGATACCCTATTCACAATAAAATACGTATTTAGGAAGCTTTTCATCGACCCAATTGGTAGCTCAATTAGGGGCCTCAAATGGGATTATCTTTAATGCTCAGTTGGGGGAGTTGAATGGGTGCCTCAATTAGGGACCATAATCAGGGACTTAATTGATTTCCTCAATTGGGGCCATGATTATGTGTCCTAATTATGGAACATGATCATGTTCCCGAATTTGATACCTCAGTAGGGGACCATGATAGAGTAATCCTCATAGAGGGATCAATTGGATACTTTAATAAGGTACCTTGATCACATCCCTTAATTAGTGGCATTGATTGAGAACCTTCATTGGGAATTGGAGATGTATTATTTCCTCTATCACAATACTCATATGTTCATCTATGGAGTTTATTAAAAAATAATTGTCCACTGGGAAAATAGTTCTCTACAAAATTGGATTTCCTTGGTTTTCTTTCATTTAAAACAACTTAAAATCCTTAAGGCACTCAAGAAATATGCATCCAATAGAAATTTCTCCAACAAGGTATTCCATGATAAAAAAAAACAAGAATACCAACTATAAGGATCTATTATATAATTCATGGAAACAAGAATTCATGATTTTATAAAGACACAAAACAAAAACATTTATATACAAAGAGACATATAGATTGTTTACTAGAGTTTGAACAATGTTGAAGAACTCTATTGGGGAATACTATAAATACCATATATAAGGAAGGATAATTAGTTATAGGTATGCTGGAGAAGCATACTACTAAAAAATTAGATAACGAGAATGAGATAAAAGCATACCTTCCCAAAGATAAAACCGAGAGAAAAATTTAAAATTAAAATTAAAATTAAAATTTAAAATTAAAATTAAAATTAAAATTTAAAATTTAAATTTAAAATTAAAATGAATATACTTTTTTAAAAGGAGAAACTGGTAGAAAAAAACCAAATAAGAATTAGAGAATGGGATTTGTTTTATCTTATAGCATGAAATCCTTCAATTAAGGAAAAATACAGAGTTTAAATTTAGTATTAGGGCACCCAAAAATTGAAACCTAACCATTGGTAGCTTGATCATTTAATGGGCACATAAATACAAAATTCTAATGGATATAATGAAATGGGAATACTAACCATGTGAGGAAAAGAAGGGACATTTAATAGCCATATAAGTTAATATAGGAATATCCCACAATTTTGTCACACACATGGACCTGCACAATAGACCCCATAGAGGAGAAGGTGAAGGTCGAGTAAGAAAGAAAGCACAATCCCCTTGGAACCAATCAACCATTATGTTAGTAGGAGACATCACTCCCTTGTGGATTCCCTCATTGGCATAAAGATCGTGGTATTTTTGGACACATATATGTTGTAAAAAACCAATATGATCCATCAGTTTCCACCCTAGTCAAATTCCAATTTGGTTCCATGGTGGACTTGGAACACTACAACACTAGAAAGGAATATATTTTACTCCTAAGGAGAAAATCCCAATAGAAGTTAGGATGTGGTATAGTGGAAGGCTAATGGAATTCTACCCCAATTATCCAAGGTTTGATTATCGACATAGTTGTGCATAGGAGTCCCCAAAGAAACAACAAGCACAATGCAATTTTAAGACTCACACAATGGAAATTAGCTAGTGAACAATTGATATGTATATTAGGGACTATGCATTACAAGAGTTACAATAATAAGTGACTTTTCATGAAAATAATTTTTTTCGTGGAAGTATGATGTGATCCTTACATTGACATGAGCTTACAATGCTAAAAATGGAAAGGGTTTACAAAGCAACTGAGAGTATGTGTGAATTCATTGTACTGATGAATTGTTTCATAAGATATCCAAAGATCCAATTCCAATAGAGATGATGTTCCATTGTAGAAAATAATTGGTAATTTCCTAACTGACAAATGCATTATAAACTTGTCTTTCGGTGCTGCATTTTCCATCAATATATTCTTTGATTCTTTTTTCTACATTTCTCTAGTATAGTTTGGAGATGATGAAGAAACCCTGCACATCTAGAGAGAATCCTATTTGGACACTATTAGTGATACCATCAACACTCTAATTGTGTTTTTTGGATATGATTTTACTTGTAAGAAGATTCTACCAAGGTGCCAAAAATTGGAGGTTGCATGTCAACCATTTGAAAAACGTTTAGCATGTGCTAGACAATTTATCCCCAGTGAATTAATGGAATGTCCACCAAAATATTTTGATTTTAGTACATACATGGGTATACAAATATTTGTAAAACCCTTCGTGTTCACAATTGTAGCATACCCAGCCCCAAGCTGGGTCATGCCACACTAAATTATGACTCGCTGATACCAATTTATTAGTTAAATTCCCTACATATAAACAAATATACATCTCTACAATGAATATAACCATGCATAAATATATATGCAGTTACAACAAAAAAATATAGATACTTTACACATAGAAAAAAACATGTAATTACACATAAATATGAATATTAATCAACTGAATAATACACGTAACATGAACAATTATTTGTTGTTGTAAAAAAATCAATTGGATGCAAACCTCAGATGTTCCTCTCATCCATATACCACACTACTCATAAAATATCAACAGTGGGTCACCCCTGAATTGGGGCTATGACTCCAACAGGGAAAAAGTTCACTCACCAATCCCCCTAAGGCCATACAACACTCAACAAATAGACAAGGCCCATGGCACTAACTCTAGCAACAATTCCCTTGCAAAATATCTCATTCCCCTCATTCTATCCCACCCCAGGAAGTGTACCCCTTCTCTTCTTAACAATACCACTTCCCTTACAAGGCCTTAACAACAAGCTAGCTAGAAATTCTCAAAGATTTATGGACCTAGGAACTTGTGACTGCTCTCAAAGAGTTATGGAACCATTATTCCAACACATAGGGAAAACCTATTCCCAACCAGTCTCTCAATCAAAGAGGTTGATCCACATGCCTGAGAACCTGTATCTTCATATCCATACAACCAAGGATTTATATGGTAACCTCTATCTCCATAGCTCGCTCTATAGTCATGGTAAGTGTTAGTGCTGTCATTTTTCTTTTAGTTAGAGTCAGTCTTAGTCGAGTCATGGTTCGTGTGTCAAAGCATGTGAGGTCAGGTACCGAACAACAAAGGGGTCGAAGTCAGCAAGTGGTCGGTTGGTCCTTGGAGTCAGGAAGGGATGTTAGAGTCAAAACCCGTGTAAATGGTATGAGTCTTTTCCCAAAGAGTCGAGTCTTGTCATAAAGGAAGCTTTTACGTGCCAAAGGTCGAGGAAAGTTGTTAAATAGAAGTCGCATTGGCAGGTGCAAATTACCATCATCAACTCATTATGAAGTCAGAGAGAACGAAAAATTACGGTGCTCATATCACATATTCCCTGCATCTCTTATCAGTTGTACTTTACACACCCCAAAGTGTACTCGTCACGCGGATGTGCTACGGAAAATATTATGTTTTCTTCGAAACCTTCAGTCACCATGAATTCTGTGTCCCATGACATGATTCCACCTCTCACTCGCTCTGTTATAAATTTCAGTTGTTCTGCATGCATTTTGTTCACCATCCAAGCTTATGCATTGTTTGTAATTATTCTTGCAAGATCGGTTTGATCAAGATTACTACCTTGGGCCCATGCCAAATCTACTGTGCGCAGAACAAATACGCGTTGCACCATGACAACCTCCCAAACCATAAGGAAGTGTGTGTGAAGTGGCATAAGTGTTGGGCCCGAGCCCCAAAACTTGACGTTGATCAATGAAGATGTGGAGGTTAGAGAATCCTTTGAATAGTTTGGATGCATGGCCTTTTGCAGAAAAATCCAAGGATTTAATATGAGACTAGCTAAACAATTCACACTCATTTTCAACGGGTTCCGCGCAGTGATTGCGGGTGTCACTTTCCAGGTAATAGAGGAAACTATGTTGACCACAACAAAAATCCATCTGCGTGAAAAAATGTTGTTTAAAGGCATGCCCTTGGACACGCGGTGCTATGAATACTTCATCAAGCGAAATTGTTTAGGCAGAAAAGTCAAGACAAGCGTTCTGAGTAGATATTTGCAGGAACCTTTTCAGAAAATCCTTGGAGTAATTAGGAGATATTTCACCTCTGAGGGGAGGTACGACAAAATACATTCGCATCACATTAGATTGTTGATGCATTTCATAGGGAGGAGACCGTTAAATCTACCCTTTTTCTTACACCAGAACCTCTGAGAGATGGTAGACATCGCCTGAGATGAAGTGGATCAACTAAAAAGGAAACTATCTCACGTCTTGCTGATTAAATTGTTGATAGTTGAGGAGTTAAGGCGATTGGGAAGCAGCTGGTATTCATTTTTTCTCACAGCGAGAATCCCCAAGGATCCAAAGGGAGATTTACCTCTACACAGGGAATGGGTAACATCACATCGCGCGGAGGCTGAAGAAGGAAAAGATGCGTGGGAAGGAAAGACATTGGAAGCCATGTCCCCCCAACAAAAAATACCCCAAATAAGGGGCAAGCCAAGGAGGAACAAGGAAGTTGGGGAAACCTAAGTCCCGACCGAACCACGCTTGAAGTCGGTCGCTGAAGAGTTTCTCATGTGCGCGATTCGGCTAGAACCTGTCGAAGCTGCAAGTCGAGAAATATGGAACAGAATGAGGAGGATATATGTTGAAGGCACAGATGTTCGTGAGTCATCTCAGTAGTTGAAGAAAGCGCAACTCGCTATCACCGATCTTTACCAGGAAAACAGAGAATTGAGACAACAGTTATCAGCGAAGACCCTCAAAGTATCAACATCACAAGACCGTAAGGGAAACATGACATGGCTCAAGAGATAGCTCAGGGAAGTGCAAGATACAATCATACAACTGCACGAAGCATAGAGGATGTTAGAATAAAGGAATGTGAAACACTTCAGAGAATGTGAAGTGGTCAGAAATAAAGGTCGCACGGATCTTGCCAGTACGCAAAAGAAGCTGAAAGGGAATGTGGTTCTACAAAGGAAAGTGAGGAACCTGAAATGACACAACTGGTTTCTCAGGAGAACGCTTCAGATATCAAAACTACAGATGAGATCAAAAGCATTATTAACTAAGTTCATTCTTGTATTCTCAAACGTGGCATGGATTTTGACAGATTGAAGAAGGTGTCACCTTTCAACTGGTGTTGTCATTTTGGTAATGACTGCGATAGTATGCAGTCACCCACCACGTGAGCACCCCAGCAAATGATCACGCAGTATAAATTAAGTTCGTAATAATAGATGGTAGAAATATGACAGAGCACTTGATATTTCTAACACCCTGTCAAAGGAAGGCAGTGACACATCACTCTCCCCACAATGAGATCTTGCTAATGACTGAACCATCATGTCAAAGACAAGCAATCATGTTGCAGCCAAATACAGTTGGTTTCTATTTCTGGAGAAGTGTCATACAAAGAGTCATCTAACAGTCAGTTTCCTAATTTCTAGGGATAGTATCTAGAGAGCAGGGTAGCCCAAGCAGCACGCCCCCGCATATATATTTTATCTTTTCAATGTAAGCTAGGTTGGTTGGCAAGAATAGTGTAGACAGTGACTATTGAATCTATCTTTGAGCTCGATTGAAATTTAATGCAAAGGTCCTATAGCTTTGACAAAAAGATTCTAATTGTAGTAGTTGGATGTATTGTTTCCTATCTTTGTGTACCTACTTCCTGTATTCTTTTTATTCATATATGTTTCTATCTGAATCAGAATGTAATTGCGAATCTAGAATTCGAAGCACAGTGCTCCAGATTCGCGCCATTTAGAAAAACCATGTTTCCTCTAAGTTAACTCTGAATTCATCCTCAATGGTGCTCCGAGTTGCTTCATGTTTTTTTCCCCTCTCCACACACAATAATTTTTAACTGAAGATTGTTTCTTACTTAGCCTTTATCCTCTCAAGTGCAGTCACTAAGTCATTTGTTTATATCGTTTTCTTAAATCGACTCCATAGCCCAAGGTCTTACTCTCTTTCACCAATAGAACCAGAAACTATTGTTTGGAGGTGTTAAATCTAGCCGACAGCTTAAAGCCATATCCTATACAGAGACGAAGTCTCCAGAGAGAGCCCTCTCTAGGTCCGAAAGTCTAGTTTTGGGCCTCAAAGTTGGTTTGTAGGTTTCCTTTGTCATTTGTTTCTCAGTCGAATGAAGTTTATAGAGTGCTGACATTCTGGTGTCATTGTCGGGGACAGAATTGAATAAATTTTCCTTGGGAGAATGACTAAAGAAATAGTTTTGAACCCTAATGGTAATAGTGGGGAAAACATATGTATTGGCTAAAACCTTCACCCTGGAAACTCCAGTGACAAAGACCAGTGCCACGTAGTAGTGCCATTCAAAAAACCTAGCTCCGAAGACCACTTATACTAGAGTCAATGCCGACTCTAACCCTATAGAGCCTGTGTATGATCCTGAGATACTTTTGTGCAGGGTAAGGGAGTAGGCACAAGACCCATTCTATTACTTAGACAAAAATATATCCTTTCCCAAGGAAGGGGCTCAAAGAATTGACAACCTCGAGTTTGACACTTTGTTCAAACATACTTTGTTTAGGTCTAAGTTAGAAACCATCTTGGACCATACAATTTTTGATGAGGAAAGGATTCGATCTCTAATCCTGCAAGTTGAAAATCCCGCTCATAGAATCCCCCAAATCCCAAACCCTCCTAGAGAAATGACTTCTAGGTTCTCCCCCCTTGTTCTGCCTACCCAACTGCATGATTTTCCCCAGAACTACAGCCAGAGGATCAAGCTCTACGACGCTGAAGGAAATGTTTCAGCCCAAAATCATTTGTATTGGTTCAACGATTTCGTCGACCTAGAAGAGGTAGACTATGCAGACACAAAAATGAGGTTTTTTGCGCAGAGTCTTTCGGGGGAGGTGAGAAAGTGGTTCAAATCTCTTCCAGCATCAAGCATTCAAGAATTCACTGCATTTGAAACATATTTAAGTACTATTTAGGGAGAAAAAAATAATCCTTTGCAATTGTTGACACAGTATAACAATATGAAAAGGGCACTGGATGAGACGGTGCAAGAGTTCTTGGCCCGTTTCATGAGGGTTTACAAATAGATTCTTGCAAAAGTCTAGCCACTTCCAGGGGCTGTGCAACTATGATACACCGACTCTTTCGACAACGATTTCACCTTGATGTTAAGATAAAGAAGATTAGAAAAAATCTAGACACCATGATGATCGACGCAATCGAAGTCGATGTAAACCTGATGGTGTCAGGAAAGATCAAACAAATATTTAATAGATGCGAGAAGTGTTGGTCTCCAGTTTTGATCATGTTTTGCCTATATTATATCACAAAGACCTCCATTTCCATACCCAGTACCACTCCCTTTTGGCCTTGTTTTGACATAATTGACATCTCTTTACCACTCAATGGGGCTACTCGAGGTATCTTTACGTTTCAAGTTATTTTTATGTATTTTGATGCTTTAAATTAACATTGAAACTAATGTGGCTTGGGTTAGGTACTATTTCTATTTTTGAAACAGGATCTGCCAGTACCAGGTACCAGCTCGCACCCTGTGGAGATACCAACGAAGCTGCTAAAGATCCGCGCGTTATGGCCAGAGTGGGAGACAGTGTGATTTACATGACAGATGGAGTCATCACTCATATGATGATTGAAGGCACAATGATAGAACTGAGATGTTAATACTTCATGATTCACACTTCGTGACACTACGTGTCACGAAGATGTGAAGACCGTTTTTTCACTGATTGAGAGTTATTTTCGGATCTGGGATCCGTTTGAATTAATGTATCTTTGCTTTAAACTGTTATGGAGGAGGATCTATATAAACAGAAGATCACTCCTAAGGAACGTTAGGTTATGTTATGTTATGGTACACATTTCTGAATACAATTTGTTGTTGCGTTATGTTACTTGGCTGTCATTCGATTTGAGTTATTTTCTTCTGAGTAAATGGAGCATGAAGTATACACAATGTTTGCGTAGAATGATTGAGTAGTTCTGGTTGTTCCTCTCGGTGTTTGTACCTTTTGGTTGGGCCCACCAAACAGGTTCAAGTCGTTGCTTTTCTCTGTCTTAGATTTAGTTCATTTCAACAGTTTAGTATTTGCATCCATGTTAGCCTAGAGTTTGGGAATTAACTTGTTCAGGTTATTGCTTAATTATTCTTCAACTGTATCTTCTTCAGCATATTAATATCTTCTACAGTGATGAGTATTGAGAGCATGGTTGATTCCTGTAGGATTTAAAGCGTGAATTAGAATAGCTTTGTTTCCAGTTTTCAATCTGAACGTAGATTAAAGTGAATGCAAGATTGAATTTACTTTGCTTTGGTTAGGATAATTAGGTTACTCTGCTTTGTTAGGATAGTTAGATTACTTTTCTCTGTTAAGTTAGTTAGGTTGCAGTTGAATTAGAGGAAGCTTCCGGTACCAGTAGGGTAAGTAGGGTATTTCTTTGTTTTCATGTGGATAGTTTAGATTTATTTTCGATGCTTAGATTAAAATAATTTTAGGAAATAATCTTTTTGTTATGGCTTAGATAGAAATAGTGATGATAGATGATTAAAGATAGTGGTAGATAGTCTTGTGAAATTACAGTAGAGCATAAATAGAAGTACCTGCACTTAAGCATAGAACTGTTTCTCTTTTGATGAATTAAACAGGAAATGATAAGTTTCAAGATAGTCATTAAGATTCAGTTTCTCAGAGTGAGTTTGTGTTTTCTTTTAAGAATAGTCTTTAGATAGGAATTAGCTTACCCGCACATACAGTGTAGAAGCTCTAAGTTTACTTACCCTGGTTTGACAATTTAGTGTTTTCAGGTCATTTAAATCTTCAATATAGCAGCCTGACATTTTTGGCGTCGTTGTCGGGGAGCTGTTTAAAAGGTAAGTTAGATAGTTGTCTTGATTAGTTTTAGAATGCACTTAGTTTGGTGTGGTATGTTAGTAGGTTGATATAAGAGGAGTTGTGGAAACAAGGGGTGAAACCAACATATCAGTTATCACAGGTACTCTGAAACTCAATCTTAGTTTCTTTTCTTTCATTTAGTATGACTTCATGAGAAATAGAGATCCTAGAGGTAGATTTAGGAGAAATATAAAACCACAAAAAGAAGAAACCTCCACCCAAAAAGCGATAGAAACTGAGACTGAAATTCTGGNTGAGGAAACCATAGAACAAAACCTAGAACCAGGAAACACCATACATCAACAAACTCAAAATCCTGGTGATCCAGCCCTGGATGACACAGTTGATCCAGAGAAAATACAAGCTCTTCTCGGGAACCCTAACTCTGTAGTTTCACATATAACAACTACAACTGTGGGATAAAAGGCCATAGGATCTTCAAAAGGACCAATAGGAGATAACACCTCTGATAAAAAGAATCCAGAAAGGTGGGATTTCACACCCTCACCAAAGAAATATCGGATTGCATATATAATTCTTGGTAATCCTTTTACCATGGGAGAAAGAGGGAGAGACTTACATGGGGAACTTCATATTGAAAATGAAGGTGAAGAACAAACAGAGAATGAGTTAACACCAGAAACCACCTTTGGATTTCCTATTTTGGATTTAGTCCATAATGTCAATATGAAAAATATCCCACTTTCAGCACTACCAACCTTCCATGGGAAAAATAGTGAAGACCCAGATGTCTTTCTTTTTGAGTTCGACATCCTGTGCAGGAGTTATAACTATCTCCAGGATGCACATAAACTGAAATT
>ML810240.1:76314-108237 GCA_009831015.1 Picea engelmannii
CCAGACCTGGTGAATTATTATGGGAAAGAAACCCCCTTAGAGTCTTCTTTTAGCATTTCCTCAGACTCTCCAAATATGAGGAAGCAATGAGCATGTACTAACTTGGGCTCATAAAATCCACAAGTAAGTGATTACTGTTCCAACAAAAAAATTATGTCTGCAAGATTTCTATCTGCACTCGTGTTGGATGATGTGGAATATGTTAAGGTCCACCTTCCAACAAATCTCACTCCATCGACATCAGCACCTTATCTGGAGCAGAGATTAGAGATTATTTAGCACCCTAGATTCTACATGCCTCAATGGCAGATGTCCTTGCTGACAACCCTGGGAATACACCAATGTCTCTTAGTTGATAGATCCTACAGGTGACTTGACACCGACACCTCTATTCGTACCTGTTAGGATGTGTTGTAGGTACCTTGAGGCCCATTGACATCACTGGTGGGTCATCTCGCATCGGTTAACGGCATTCATTAATGGCTGGTAATCCGATGATTTCTGTTTCTGTTCGACTCCAGAACATCCATTCACACACATCAGAATTGTACCATGGGTGAAGCTTTGAAGCTATTGAAGACATGATTTCAGTTGATCTTTTTCAAGACAGAACAAAAACCAGGTTCAGGGATCATCATCAGATAATTTGCTGTTGTACACAGGAAGTTTTCTCAGCAGGATATTATTTGTTCAAATTTCTCTGCAAATTCCTGATTGTTTCATTAGTACCAGTCAGTACCAGCACAGAGTTCATCAGCTACAGTGGTCATCAAAAATACAAGAGCAATTACAAATTTTTGCGCCCTTCAGATCCAGACTTGACTTCAAAAGAAAAATTCTACAGCAAGAATTGCAGAACAAAAGGGATAGGTAATTTAACTCAGGTATGCTTAGTTCATGTTGATTTACTGTATTAATTTACATATTAATAGTTTGAACTAAAGATGCCTTGTTTACTCCATAATGTTTAATCATAACCATGACATGTACCTAATGAACCAACCCACCTCGACCTCTCATATCATAAAAAAACACACGACACTACCGGAGCTGAGTTCGACATGACTCGCATATTATAACACTCTGTACTCATGTACGACTATCATCATTTTCCGACACCCTATTGATCCCCATGACAATTTAAATGTTCTCATATGATTTTCCTCCCGACTACTTCCTTCATCACATTCTCTTTCTTCGTCGTCCTCATCCAACTTTCGCTGCTCACCTATAGACTTCCCCTGTGATATCAAGTGGAACCATGGTAGCAAATCGCCATGAACCGGAGACATACGCAGACTTAGAGGCCCTCCCGGAGTATGCGGCAACTAGAGATATTTTTCAAAGAGCAGGTTGGGAGCCGTTTCTAAAGAAATTCGATGGATACAATGATGCAATTATGCTGCAGTTTGCTCTGCATTTTCAGGGTGGGATCGCTAAAGTGGGCGAGCTCGAATTCGAAGTCACGGAGAGATTTATTTCAGAAGCAATTCAACTGCCCACCACTGGTCAGAGATGGAAAAAGGGTCAGCCTGTTGACAAAAATCTCTGTACACAGCTTTTGAAACCTTAGTACCGGGAAACATAGTGGTCCGAGGGAACATCGCGGTCATGGTTGGACCCACAGTGGGCTCAATTGTTAGCCATCCTCCAACGTTACCTCATGTGTGAAGGACGGTATACCATCATATTTCCCTGCCATGAATGACTCCTATTACACTTCAAAGGTAATCATCTGTTGAACATACCTTTCTTTTTGTTGAAAAGTTTAAAAAAGATGGCAGAACAGGTACAAAAGGCTAAAGATTTTCGAGGAAGTCTATTTCATTTTGGTCTAGTTAAGATATTGATTAAGTCTGCACTGTCCAAGAAGCAAGAAACTTGGGATCTGTTCACTGTAAAAACCCTAGCCTCTGCCCAGTCTAAAGATAGGAGTGTTAAGCCTTCCCCCACACAAAAAGTTGAACTCTAGGAAAAAGAGGGTTAAAACCCTGACCAAAGACTGTGCTGGAGACCCTGATTCAGAACATCCATTTGATGCTCATGGGTCTGATGGAGTGGAAACCAATAATGAAACTGTGAAGAACACTACACCTACAGAGGCAAACATTGAAATCCTGAGTTCTTCCCTAGCTACTGTGAACATAATTGACGTGGAGGAACTGGCAGAGTTGACTGACAAGCCTAGGAGGAATCCAAAAAGAAAATGTAAAAGCATATTGTCAGGTATGGACAACTCTGTGCCCAGTTACCCACCACAGGAGAGGTTGGAAAGTGTGGATGATCACGAGGAGGCTCCAGAGCCCTCTGAAATGACTTGGACTCTGTCTCAATTAATTCGAAAAGCCCGTAAAGTGGATCAACAGGCTACTGCGCCCAAAGGAATTGAGAAGAATAAGCCAATTAGAGTACCAACAGGTACCCCTGCTCGGATACATAGAGAGTTCACTCCTGAACCTAGTCCAGTTGACAATCTCGATCCAGTTGACACCTCTGAACTCAGTCCAGATCATCCAGATCCAGTTGACACCTATGAACGAAGTCCAGATGAGTTCATTCCTGAACTCAGTCCTGATCATAATTCCAATAGAGTTCAAACCCCTGCTCAAAGTCCAGACGAGTTTACTCATGCATCTAGTCCTCAAGCACAACCAGGACAAGATAAAACATTTGAAACCTATTGTGAGATTTCCTCCAGTCGATCCTTGAAACCAATGGTAGCAAAACTAGAAAGCAAGAATAACAGGCTGAAAGAGAAGCTACATGAGTACACTGTATTGGATAGACATATTAAAACTGAGAATGAACTCATGAAAGTCAGGGTAACTCATCTCTTGTCCAAAATTGAAAGGTTAAAATAGAAGAATAAGGGTATTTTCAAAAGGAACAGGCAACTACAGAAGACTGCCAGAAAGCATACTATAATCAACTGAGTCCTCAAGAAAGAAATCAGAAATCTAAAGAAACAGGAGAGGTTGCAAATGTTGGTTGCAGCTGCTGCAACGCTCTGATTGCTATCAGTCTTTGACTTTTTGTTGCCTGAGGACAGGCAAAGACTTCAGTTTGGGGGCATGTTGGTCTCCAGTTTTGATCATGTTTTGCCTATATTATATCACAAAGACCTCCATTTCCATACCCAGTACCACTCCCTTTTGGCCTTGTTTTGACATAATTGACATCTCTTTACCACTCAATGGGGCTACTCGAGGTACCTTTACGTTTCAAGTTATTTTTATGTATTTTGATGCTTTAAATTAACATTGAAACTAATGTGGCTTGGGTTAGGTACTATTTTTATTTTTGAAACAGGATCTGCCAGTACCAGGTACCAGCTCGCACCCTGTGGAGATACCAACGAAGCTGCTAAAGATCCGCGCGTTATGGCCAGAGTGGGAGACAGTGCGATTTACATGACAGATAGAGTCATCACTCATATGATGATTGAAGGCACAATGATAGAATTGAGATGTTAATACTTCATGATTCACACTTCGTGACACTACGTGTCACGAAGATGTGAAGACCGTTTTTTAACTGATTGAGAGTTATTTTCGGATCTGGGATCCATTTGAATTAATGTATCTTTGCTTTAAATTGTTATGGAGGAGGATCTATATAAACAGAAGATCACTCCTAAGGAACGTTAGGTTATGTTATGTTATGGTACACATTTCTGAATACAATTTGCTGTTGCGTTATGTTACTTGGCTGTCATTCGATTTGAGTTATTTTCTTCTGAGTAAATGGAGCGTGAAGTATACACAGTGTTTGCGTAGAATGATTGAGTAGTTTTGGTTGTTCCTCTCGGCGTTTGTACCTTTTGGTTGGGCCTGCCAAACAGGTTCAAGTCGCTGCTTTTCTCTGTCTTAGATTTAGTTCATTTCAGCAGTTTAGTATTTGCATGCATGTTAGCCTAGAGTTTGGGAATTAACTTGTTCAGGTTCTTGCTTAATTATTCTTCAACTGTATCGTCTTCAGCATATTAATATCTTCTACAGTGATGAGTATTGAAAGCATGGTTGATTCCTGTAGGATTTAAAGCGTGAATTAGAATAGCTCTGTTTCCATTTTTCAATCTGAGCGTAGATTAAAGTGAATGCGAGCTTGAATTTACTTTGCTTTGGTTAGGATAATTAGGTTACTATGCTTTGTTAGGATAGTTAGATTACTTTGCTCTATTAAGTTAGTTAGGTTGCAGTTGAATTAGAGGAAGCTTTCGGTACCAGTAGAGTAAGTAGGATATTTCTTTGTTTTTCTGTGGATAGTTTAGATTTATTTTCGATGCTTAGATTAAAATAATTTTAGGAAATAATCTTTTTGTTATGGCTTAGATAGAAATAGTGATGATAGATGATTAAAGATAGTGGTAGATAGTCTTGTGAAATTACAGTAGAGCAGAAATAGAAGTACCTGCACTTAAGCATAGAACTGTTTCTCTTTTGATGAATTAAACAAGAAATGCTTAGTTTCAAGATAGTCATTAAGATTCAGTTTCTCAGAGTGAGTTTGTGTTTTCTTTTAAGAATAGTATTTACATAGGAATTAGCTTACCCGCACATACAGTGTAGCAACTCTAAGTTTACTTACCCTGGTTTGACAATTTAGTGTTTTCAGGTCATTTAAATCTTCAATATAGCAGCCTGACAAGAAGAAACCTCAAGGGGATGCACATTCGTCGACCTCTCGATCCTCAGATGACAAGTTCGACTTGATGATGAAGACGATGGAAAAAATAATATAAATAATGTCTATGGGAAATAGGCCCCTTGCTCGAGAACAACACGACCCCCAGCCCAGAAATCAGAACCTTAGAAGGGTTCAGGTCCCGTAGATCCGACAGAGGGAACAAAGAAACCAGGGTGACCAACAAACAAGGCCCCCATTCCAAAACAATTACGCAGACGAATATTTTGATCAGATGTTCTAAGACCAAATGTATTGTTGTGACGACAAAGACACGTGCATTTTCCTGAAGAAGGGAGAGAATGATCAATACATGAGTGAAAATTACAATATTATGCTTGAAACGGACAATACACTGTCTTGGGAAACAAAGGAAGTCAGGAAGGGTTATCACAACGCCATCATGCAGTTACAAAGTCAATATAACCTCAGGAACAAAAAGGTGCCTACCGAACCTCAGCAGACAAATCCCATAAGGAAAACTTCGGCAGATGTCCCTGCCACAAGTCAATTGAAGATAGACAACCTGACCAAGGATGCGACTAAAAAGGTGAAATCAAAGGAGGAGGCTCCAAGGAAATCGCTAGAAAAAAGCCGTGAGACGTGTGGAAAAGAGGTAGAAAGGGTCTCTCCCCCCTTTAACTTTGAGAACAAAATAGCCAAAATTAAAATCTTTGTCCCTTTCAATGAACTTATAAAAAAGGGTGAATATCGGGAACAAATTATTAAAATGGTAAAAATGGGAGAAACTCTCGATACTTTGAACATCCAGGACGATCACCCTGCCATTTTGTTTGGTCTGCACGTAGAAGAAACAAGCGAAACTGATGACGTTCCCTCATTCTATGTCAGTCTCAAGGTCCATGACATGACCTTGCATAATGCCATGTTGGATTCAGGTGCATCGGACAACCTCATGCCAAAGGTGATAATGGATGATTTGGGTTTGGATATCACCAGGCCCTATAAGGACCTTTTTTCTTTCAATTCAAGGAAAGTCAAATGTTTGGGTCTCATCAAAGACTTGGTCATGTCAGTGGCCCAAATTCCTTCAAAGAACATGGTTATGGACACAGTCGTGGCTGACATACCCCTTAGTTAGGCATGATGTTATCCAGGTCATGGGCTGCGAAATTAAAAGGAACTCTACAAATGGACATGTCATATGCCACAATCCCTGTCTTCGACCAGGAGAGACTCTTATACAAAGAAGTACTATTGAAATACATTGTAAGTAGTAAGACGCAGCTGAATAACCATACTATCTACTCCATTGACACTGAGGTTGGATCCTCCATATTCTACAATGACCTTATCTTTGAAGAGGAAGAACCGACAATTGTCATGACCATCGATGATAAAGTCGTGCGGTGAGTATCTGAGTGCGTCGACACAAGGAACCACGTAGAGAACGAGATGTGGAAGATGAGTTTCAATGGTGTTATCAGCAAGGAAGGAGAAGGGGTTGACGTATGGATAAGTCCTCCCAAGGTGGGCACAAAACTATGCTCATACAAACTCGCTTTCAAAAGTACAAATAACATGGCTGAGTATGAGGCACTAATTTTGGGCCTGAAAGTTTTGAAATAATTGGGCGCAAAGAGGATATCAGTGCATTGGGAATCCGAGCTGGTTATAAACCAATTGAAAGGAATATATCAATCCAAGAACCCCAGGCTGAGAGCATACAAAAACTTAGTGTTGGATATCCTTGAAGAATTATTAGAGTATAATTTATCGGTGATCCCGAGGGGGCAGAACCAAATTGCCGATGCATTAGCCACCTTGGTCTTGATTTTTAAAATTCCCATCTTTCCCAATAGAAAATACGAGATCGAATTCAAACACATGTCAAAAGTGCCCGATAACATCAAATATTGGTAGGCGTTCAATGATAAAAAACAAGTGGAGATATTTCTCTAGATGAGCGACGAGTTCGCTAATATAAATATTGATGACGACTGCTGCTGTGACGAAGATGAGAGTGAAAATGCACGCAGTAATGATGACCCTTTCTAGAACCAGATATCTGCAAGGGACATAGTACAGCTGAAAAATAATATCATCCCAAAGGGATTAGTTTCGTTGGAAAATATGTTTGAATAAAACGATGTGGCTAGAAATCCTAAGACCACTGCAAACGATGAGGATGTCAAAGATTGCAACATCAAGACCCAGGAGAATCTGAAAAAAATCAAATTGTTGAAAACACTCAGTCCAGAGGTCAGACAAGACTACATCAAGCTCAAGAAGGATTTCCCCGATGTTTTCACTTGGATTTATGACGACTTAAAGGTTTACGACACCAAAGTGATTCAACATGTCATTCCTCTCAAAGAAGACTAGAGGCCTTTCAAACAAAAGATAAGATGAATATATACCCTCATGTTTTTAATGTCCCTTTCCAAATAGGAGCTCCATAGAGGAGGATTAATGGTCTAAACCACCCCGTTAGACTATAGCCAGGGCCAAAGAGGGGTAAACAGGGTTACTAGAGGTCACTACAATCACAGGTGTTATATTCAGAAAGTGACATTACTAAAGGGTTAAAAGCGCTTTTAAGTCATTATGAGCTAAAAATAGAAGTCAATAGTGAATTAGGGTTTCAACAGTGATTTAGGGTTTTGGAAGTCAACAATGAATTAGGGTTTCAGCATGATTTAGGGTTTTGAAAAGCTATAAAGGAAGGGTCAGCGACCTAATTCATTATTATGTAGATTATGACTTATCATTGAGGAGAGAGGCCCATCTCAGGAGAGATAGTTCAGTGGATTCTAGGAAGAAGAAAATAGTTGGCTGATTTCGGTGTTGAGAGAAACACCCTAGTCACCAGGAAGATCATTTAGTATTCCATCATTCTTCAACAACAGTTACATAGTGTTCGCCAACAAGGGCACATTCATCCAAAGTGAGGGCGCAACTTCTGAGAGGGTTTTGGGTCGACTTATCCCATCCAGGGAGAATTTTGAGATTTCCCTCTGACACATTTTAGAGGAAGGCAAGACGCATTTTTTTCCTGGTTCCTCATCAAATTTCGATGGAGGAATCAACTAGGATGCATTTTACAGATTTGGACATGCGACACTTTTGGAGGATACATTTGGGGTTCCAGAGTGAGCATCAGGCCATATTCAGGGAAACCCTTCTGATCCATTTCCTAGTAGACCAAGGCAGTCAATTTGAGACACATCCCATCCGATTACAATGGTGGAATCACTAGGACGCATTTTTCTAGAGAAAGATGGGCGCATTCCCCCAGGGGGATCCATATGGGGTCCAAACTCATCAGCAGAAGGGTCTGACAGTTACCAGTACTGAGGACTAGAGTAGGGTGCATCATTTGGGATAGTTTCTAGGACATTCTGAGAAGTACATCTCCTAGGGAAAACTTTCCAGACTTCCAATAGTTATCGTCAGAGCTTCCATAGTCCCAACGCATCTATTTATTTCCCAGTGCTCCCATATTTTGGGTATTATCTTTTAGTTTCTTATTTGTATTCCAGCTAATATCCTTTGTCTATTGATCTAGTCGAGTATTGTCAGTTTATTCAGCCGCATTTGGCCATTTTGTAATCCACAGAGATATTATAATATAAACTTTGCAGTCCTTTGTCGCATTTGTTATTTGTATGATCATTTATATGTTGTAAATGATTAATCCTACACACACATTACCAGCGTTTCCTAGACTAGCCAAGTCAGGAACATTACAGTGGTATCAAAGCTTTAGTCATGCCAGCCCATGACTAAAGACAATGAGTGCAACAGAAGACCCAGAGGGTCGTGAACAAGTAGGTGACGAATATGTCACTTACAACAAGCATAAGGAAAGAAGGCATAGGCCTGATTTTCCCCCTTTTCCTCCTAGTTCAGAGGAAGAGGAAGAGGAAGAGGCACACAGAGAAGAAGAGAGAAGGGAAAAGCATGAGGTTGAGCATGAGGTAGAGAGGATGCTATGAGATAGATATGAGCGACCAGAGGGCAGTGGCAAGGCCCCCATAGATCCAGAGACAACTTTCATGTAGGTTATCAATGATATGTTAGCTAGTAAATGGACCATGTCTCAGTCCTTGGCACAGGTGGCTGAAAGATTGGATAGAGTGGGCACCCCAGACACACAAGTCTCACATGCAGCACAGGGGAACTCAGGAGTAGGTAGTAGACCCTAGTCACCCTCTCACACATACACCTCTGCGAGTAGGATTCCCAGACCCTTGTTTCCCAGTTTCCATAGGGCACCCCCAGTAGCAGCACTGCCACCGATAGCACATAGGCCACCCACTCTTGCATATGACATTGCAGAGTATAGGAGGAAGTACACAGCATTGGGTCATGACTTACATCAAGACATGACCTTAGTTGATTACTATGGAATCAGACTCAGGAACCGCCCTAGACAGTCGTAGAGGGGAGGACAACAACAACAGTAGGGGCATAACCTTGATTTCATCCGAAAAGTTGGGAAACTCACCATTCCTTCTTTCGATGGATTGTCCAAATACACCACTAGAGATTGGGTACAGAAGATAGATACGTATTAGAAGCTCAATCAGATGACCGAGACAGAGGCCATCAGTTTCACGACCTTACACTTGGAGGGTGAGGCACATGAGTGGTGGTATAATGGACTGGTGACATTGGTTCACAATTGCATCACCTCTTATAGGGAGTTTACAGATAGGCTCATGGACAATTTGACAGGAAGGATCCTGAGATACACTTTAGGGATCTAGCCCAGTTGAGACAAACTGGCACAACATAGGCATTCATCACAGAGTTTCAGCGGGTAGCCGTGGCAGTGACAGATATATCAGATCCCAAGCTGATCATGCTATTCACAGAAGGACTCAAAAAGCCTTTAAGAGGATGGGTGAAGGCATACATGCCTCCCACTTTGCAGGATGCCATCCTTCGCACTCAAGATCTGGCAGACTCAGTGCCAAAGACTAAAACTTTCTCCAAACCATTTGTGCCCCAGAGGGATTGAGACAGGAAGCCATTCTAGAGAGAATGGAAGGGAAAGGAGAAGTTGGATGATGAGACTAGGTGAGAGCTTACGAGGAATAAGATTTTCTTCAGCTGCAGAGATCCTTGGGTCCCAGGCCATAGGTGCATGGGAAAGGGAGAGATTCATTATATTGAGGCAGCAATAGAAATCATGGATAGTGAGGATGATGAGAAGGATAGTGGATCCACTACTTTAGAGGAGGAGTCAGCACCAACAGAGGAGAAGCTTCCTCGTAGACCACTGACACTGGTAGGAACCCATCCTCCAGTAGTACCACAACCACCCGAGCAGGCTAACAGGAGAAAACCAACATAGGGAGGAGTCATAGTGACCCTTTCTGGTGTTCCTAGGTATGATACCCTCCGTATCAAAGGGATTATTCAGGGGAAATGGGCAATCACCCTGATAGATGGTGGGGCCACCCACAACTTCATCGATGCTTCACTAGTATCGAGACGGGCACTTCAGACAGAGGAGTTTGAGGGGTTTGATGTTGCGGTAGCAGATGGCCACACAGTGGAGTGTCTATATAGAGTTCCAAACTTAGAGATGAAGTTAGGCAACTACACAGTGAGAGACACATTTTATGTGGTTGACCTATCGGACACAGATGTGGTGTTAGGATTTCGGTGGATGATTACCTTGGAAAAAATCACTACCAACTACCAAACCTTGGAAATGGGATTCAGAGATCAGGATGGGAAGAAGGTTGTTCTAAGAGGTATGTCGACAGGAGCACCCAGAACAGTTTCAGCCAAGATCATGGAGAGGATATTCAAACATGGGGAGGTAGGATATGCTACAGAATGCTTGATCACTACTTAGAAGAATTCAGAAGGTCGACAACAATACCATACAAATATCAAGAATTTATTGGGACAACATCAAGAATCTTTGAGGCAATTCCACCAAGGAGACCACCTGACAGGGGGTTTGAGCACACCATTGAGTTGGAGGAGGGGGGAAAACCTATTATCACCCCCCCCCCCCATCGTCATCCTAGGAGGTTCAAGGATGATATAGAGAAGGCAATCAAGGAATTGTTGGCGATGGGACACATCAGACCGAGCAACAACCCATTTGCTTCTTTAGTTGTCTTAATTTTGAAGAAGGATGTCACCATGAGGATGTGCATTGATTATAGAGCCTTGAACAAGAAAACCATCAAGAACTAGTACCCTATCCCACGAATTGACAAGTTGATGGATGAACTGCATGGGGCAGTTTTCTTCTCAAAAATTGATCTATGCTCTAGATATCATCAAAATAGCATCCTAGAGCAGGACATAGAAAAGATGACATTTTGATGTCATTTTGGACACTTCAAATTCCTGGTTATGCCATTTGGGATAACCAATGCACCCGCTACATTCCAGTCTTGCATGAACCATAAATTCAGGGATCAGTTAAGGAAATCATTCTTGGTTTTCTTCGATGACATATTGATCTATAGCCGGTCGTGGCAAGAGAATATGAGGCACCTGGATGAGGTATTGAGCATCATGGAGGCACAATCATTATATGCCAAATATTCCAAGTGCGATTTCGGTATGACAGAGCTGCTTTAATTAGGCCACATCATCAGTGCATAGGGGGTAGAGGTGCACCAAGAGAAGATCAGGGCCATTATGGATTGGTCGACGCACAGGAACATGACATAATTGAGGAGCTTCTTTGGGTTGTGCAACTATTACAAGAGGTTCATTCGGGGTTTTTCTTAGCTTGGAGAACCAATGACAGATCTTACCAAGCATGGAGCCTTCATATGGACTGAGAAATCACAGGAAGCCTTTGATAACATGAAGGAAGTCATGGGCACTTGTCCAGTGTTGGCACTACCAGACTTCACCTTGCCATTTGTAATAGAGTGTGATGCATCCAGCGAAGGGATCGGTGCAATTTTGATGCAGGGAGGAACACATATTGTATTCAAGAGATGGAAGCTTAGTCAACCTGAGAGTTTTTACTTCATTTATGACAAGGAAATTTTGGCAATCATGCATGCCTTGACCAAGTTCAAACACTATTTGGTGGGAAGCAAATTCGTGGTCAAGACCAATCACAACAGTTTGAAGTATTTCCTTGAGTAGAAGGACCTCAGTGAGCGCCAATAGAAATGGGTGGCGAAGGTACAAGCATTCGACTTTGACATATAGTATGTCAAGGGGAAGAAGAACATTGTGGTCGATGCACTATCAAGGAGACTTGTGGCATGTTCTTTGATGGAGATTTCAGCAGATTGGAAATCCCACTTGTTAGTGGAATATTCCAAGAACAAGTTCGCTTGTGAGGTGATGGATGGGAAGATATAGGATGACCAGTATAGGTTCATTGACGATGTCATATTTTACAAGGATAGATTCTACTTGGTGCCAAATTCAGGGCTCAAGAAGAAGATCCTCACCGTAGTTCATGATTCACCTCTAGCAGGCCATCAAGGATTTTTCAAAACCTATAGACATATCAGAGAGAGGTTCTCAAGGAAGGGTGTCAAACAGGATGTTATAAGACACGTCAGTGAGTGTGTGAATTACCAGCAGAACAAGTTAGAGAATTCTCTTCTAGTAGGGATACTTCAACCACTCCCCATTCTAGAGCAGAAATAGGAGAGTATATCTATGGACTTCATCACAAGTCTACCCAAGGTCCAGGGTAAGGACTGTATCTATGTAGTGGTTGACATATTGACCAAGTTTGCTCACTTCTATGCCATACCGATAGAGTATAGTGCAGTTTAGGTAGCCAAGATTTTCTTCAGGGAGGTCTTCAGACTTCATGGGCTGTCGAAGAACATCGTCAGTGACAGGGACAGTCGGTTCATAGGGACATTTTGGAGAGAGTTATTTCATTTGGTGGGGACAGAGTTGACACCTAACACCAGATATCACCCTTAGATAGATGGGAAGACCAAAATTGTCAACAAGTGAGTTGAAGGGTATTTGAGGAACTATGTAGGAGGACAACAGAGAATGAGGGTAAATTGGTTACATTTAGGAGAACATTGCTACAACACCACCTTCCACAGGTCCATTGGTATGAAACCCTTCCGAGCATTGTACGTATATGATGCTCCCACTTTGGTAGACTTGGTCTTCAGGGAGAGAAGAGATCCCAAGGCCAAGGATTGGATCATAGAGAGTCAAGAGATTCTCAAGTTGTTGAAAGAGAACCTGCAAACGATGCAAAATTGACAGAAGATAAGTGTGGACATGCACAGGATAGAGCGCAGCATTGAGGTTGGATATTTTGTTTTATTGAGACTCCAACCCAGCAGATAGTCATTTCTCAAGAAGAGTGGGGCCGAGAAGCTCAAGCCCAGATTTTGTGGTCCTTACAGGATCATGCACCGAGTAGGTGAGGTTACTTACGAGCTAGAGCTTCCATAGGGAAGCAAGATTCATAATGTGTTCCACGTGTCTTGCCTAAAAAAGGTAGTGGGACAATTCATTGTCACATCAAAGGAGCTTCCCCCGTTGGATGAGGAGGGACAATTGGATTTAGTTCCAGAGGAGGTTTTAGAGTTTCGGGAGAAAAAACTGAGGAGCAGGATCATTAGAGAGTGTTTGATCAGATGGAGAGGGCTTCCAGTAGAGGACGCTACTTGGGAGAGAGAGCAGGTGTTGCAGCACCCTGGACTGGTATTTCTTGAAGACAAGCAATTTTGGGAAGGGAGGACTATAATGTCCCTTTCCAAATATGTAACACCCTGTTTCCCCCAGTTTGTAAAAATAACTATATTGGCCAAGAACTGTGGAAAACTCAAAAATGTAAATGTGTGATGTGAATGGACCTTGTGAAAAAGGTCGATGAATGTGAATAATATATTGCAGGACTGTTGAGAGGGGATATGATGAAAAAGGGACAATGATGGCTGAAGAAAGGTGGTGGAAGGCACCTGGAAAGGTGGCGTTAACTTTCACCGAAACCAATACCGTATTTGGACTTCACTGGCCCGGAGAACCAAGAGCAGCTTGCTGGCCCCGAATTAAATGACTCGCCAAGATTGGTAGGTAAATGGCTCCTCATGAGTAATGAGGGATGGGGGGGGGGTGAACCGCCCATATGTAGAGTTGTCAGGCCTGACCAGTGAGAGGGAAATCGCGCCACACACAACCTCGCAAGAGGAAAGAGGCATGAGGGAGAAGAAGGAAGGGGTAGATGCGAGGGAAGGAAGAGAACTCTGGAAAATACAGAGTGAGTGATAGCAGAGAAGGGGGAGAGTAACCCTCATTCTCGGTCACTGGCAAACAAAGATGCAGTCTCGTAGCATCATGGTCTCAGCTCAGGGGTGGCTAGTGGTAAATCCTATCGAAATCACTGAGCCTATGGTTGGGTGGAAACGAGCACCCCTCTCAGCAGTTGCATTCACATCTGGTGTTATTCCTGATAAGTGTTTTACATCTTGCATCTTGAAATTTATATGTTGACATGTATGCTCACAGTCTGTGCAATTTTATGAGTGGTTTGAGTATGAGACTGCCTGTATAGTGTTTTGATTCAAAAATGGTGATTGCATGCTTATAATGGAAAGACTACATATGGATTATGTTTTATAAATCACTATTTATATGCATACCAATCTAATTCAGACTTCAAGTCTATGTTTGGGAAATCTATGTCCTTATTCATCCTCAGGTAATACCCTAGATAGATCTCCCTATAGATACACCCTTCTTAGAAAGCTCACCAAGAATCTGGAAAAGGATTCGAAAGCGCAAGCCTTAGTAACCCGATACGAGGAAGAATGATCCTCTTGAAGTCCTGAAATAGCAGCGTAGGGATAAGTATCGATCGACGGATGAGATCCCGTCGGAAGGACTGAGGTCATTCACGACCGTTAGATTCGAAGAATACACGAGGGAATTAAATGCCTTAACCCTTTTTCTTCCTTCATCTTCGTGAGTAGTGAAGAAATCGGGACCGTAGATCCCCAAGGTCTGTAGGAGTATCTAGACTGTTGGTTTTTCCACGTCCAGGGAGCAACGAAAGAGTGTTCAGTGTGGGACAGGTTTGAGCCATCATATCTTGGTCTAAATAGCCGACAGCCATTGGATCTGTCGAGAGTTGCACAAGGTTTAAAACCTCACGTGAAGAGAAGCAAAGCGAAAGTCCCGAAGGGGTTGTATCGGGATATCAGTGTTGGGAAGTTCAGGAGTATGAAGGACGAGAGTTTGGGCACTCGACATCAGAAATCGCAAAATTGCGAAAGAATCTGAGCCGTCCATCTGCGGGAGGACGCGTGTCGAGGAATCATCCATTTCGGAGATTCGGGCACCGGGACTCACAGAGGTGAGCATATTGACTTTGCGAGTAGCAAAGTCCCGAGGAAATCTGAGCCGTTCGTCTGAGAGCGGACGCGTGTCGCGAGATCGCCCATATTAGGGATTCGAACATCGGGAGTCATAGAGGGAAGCCTTTTGACTTCATGAGCGGTGAAGTTGCAAGAGGATCAGGACTGTCCATCTGAGGAGGACAGGTGGCAGATATCAAGGGATCTCATGAACTCAGAGGTTCGCAAGGTAAGAGCCCAAGGATTGGGTGCTCCAAGTCACAAGTGGCGAAGTCGCGAGGAGCGAAGACAATTGTTGGATCCAGAGAATGGGAGAACCGTTGGATCAGGAACCCCATCGCCTATCGCGCGTTCGGGGGTTCGAAGGTTGAAAGGAGTTATTTTCGATTTCACGAGTAGCAAAGTGCCGAGAGCTGAGCACAAGAGAAAACATGGTAGAACTTCAAGGTGGAGCCTGCGTGATTGATAGGCGGACACGCGTCACCTAGAGAAGGGAGTCAATGCTCCGTTGACTTCTCGCGTCTCTGGGAATCATGGGATAAGAGCATGAGAGCTCAACCCTTTGACTCGCGAAGTTGCAAGTAGAGAGAACGCGAGAGGGAAAATAAATATCGCTTCTCCTGGTTTCGCAAGAAGAGAGTGCAAGAGTTGGGTGCTCCAACTCACAAGTCGCAAAGTGCGAAGTGGCGAGGAGGAAAAATCTGAACCATTGGATCCAGGAATGGGAGGACCGTTGGATCAGAACTTCGTGGATATATCGTATATCGGGAGTTCGGGGTTTCGGAGGTTGAAAGGGGTCACGTTTGACCGTAGAAGTCATGAAGTGCCGAAAGCCGAGGCTCGTGAGAACACGTGGCACATCCATTAGGTTGGGCCTGCGTGATTGACAGGTGGGCACGCATCGCCTGGAAAGGAGTCAACACTCTGTTGACTTCTCGCGTCTCGGGGATTCGCGATATAGGAGCGTGAAGGCTCAATGCCCCAACTCGCGAGGTTGTGAGTTGTGAGAAGTGTGAAGAGGAAGTCAACCATTGTTGAATTTCACGTCTCGGGATTTCAGAGAAGAAGAGCACGAGAGCTCGATGCTTGAACCTGCGAGGTTGCGAATCGCAAAAATTCGATAAGCGCTTGGTTGGCTTAAGCGCATAGACATGGAACAAGGTCATGAGGACAAGACCCCAAGGGGGAAACCTGCCACTCGCTAGCCCTGTCGGGGTTCGATGTTTCACTGTGTCGGGATTTGCAGAGTCAAAAGACATGACGCCCTAGTAGTGCTGAGTCGCGAAGAGAGAAAAAATGCCATACTTGTTCGACCTATGGTCGTGACCCATGATCACATGGAGATGGACAAGGAAGGAACTAGCCTATGCTAAGACCCCCCCGTAGGTATCTCGGGGATTCTGATCCTCAAGGATTCGACAAGAAAGAATTGCTTTCATGAAGTGGGTATCTGTCAAATTCGTATCAGAGCATGGTTACAACACTTGGCTTGCTTGGGCTCATGAATGGGTTGCGCAGAAGCTCCATTCAGAACACTCCTAAAAAAGAGTAACCCCCTGTCTTAACCTTCCTAATCAAAAGACGAAGTTAAGAATGAAAAACCCCTATTGTGTGTGTGTACATGTGAAAATATGAATTATGTACTAGTTATAAATAAATATAAATATTGACTAACAACCAACGTTTTTCCTTTTGCACACAAGCGGAAGATCAACCGTGGGGAAATTATCAACGCATAGAATGGTGACTCACCATGAAGTGGGAGAAGGCTCCCACAATAGAGATGAAGAGTCTGAAAAAAGGAGGGAAGTAGGGATCCCTCCAGATGTAGCCGAGACTGTGAGGAGCCTCAGGGTTGAATTACAAAGTTGTAAGGCTGACAATGAAAGGATGATGAAAGAACAAGAAAATAAAAAAGAAATTAACGCAGTTTTACTATAGAGTTTATCCGATCTACAAAGACAAATGTAGCATGAACTTGAAACTCAGAAACATGGTCATATCAGTGGCCACATTGAGAGGATCACCTCGAAAAAGGTCCACCCCAGAGGTAAAGGACCAGTGCCAAGTGATTCCTCTGATAAGGAAGCTGGCGATTCAGAAGGCTCTTCTAGTAGCAGAACCAGTTCCTATTCCCGAAAGAAACAGAAGAAGCAAAAGCCTTCCAAAGGTCGAAAATTCGAAGAATTCAGAAAATCCAAACCACCCTTCTTCGACGGTAAAATAAATAAGGGAGAGGAAGCAGAGGCCTGGTTGCTTGGACTAAAGAAGTATTTCAGAGTCCATGACTTTTCATAAAATATGAAGGCCCGAGTGGCCATATTCAACTTGAACAGAAAGGATTCCATTTGGTGGGAAGACCTTAAGAATATGAAAGGATTTTGCAAAGAGGACCTGTCTTGGGAACGATTTGAGAAATACTTCCGGAAGAAGTATCTGTCGGAAAAATATTTCGACGAAAAGACTAAAGAGTTTTATGAACTCAAACTGGGACAACTCACTATAGAAGAGTATGTCAACAAATTCCTCGATTTGTTGAGGTATGTACCCTATATCAAGGCAGAAAAGGCAAAGGTGCAATGCTTCATCAGAGGACTACCTAAGCACTATCGGAACATAATTGAATTTGATGAGCCAAAGACTCTAGAAGGCACTATTCAAAAGGCAACCTACTGTCATGAACAATTTGGGCATCGAGCAGAACCTCGCGAAGGATGGAAACAGAAGAATAGTTCAATATTCTAGAAAAAGGGGATTAAATCCCCAGGATTTAAGAACTATAAGAAGAACCCAAGAATGAGCTTCCCAGCCCGGAGTATGCACCAGCAGAATTTTCCCTCCTTGAGTGGAAATAAAACTTCTGGACCCATATCAATGAAGACTGATAACCCGAAGAGAGAGCCTTTGAAATGCTGGGGTTACAGGGAAGAACATCTATTGAGATATTGTCCACACCGAAAACCGAATAGTTGGAGGATTTATAACATCCAAGAAGCTACTACCGTCAATGATGTGGCCAGGAGTGTGCCACAAATTTATGCAGCCTTGGATAATAACCAAGCCGACCACCAAGCTTCAGTAGTGGAAATAGAGGGTATGATTTCCAACCATCTAGTGTTTGTTTTGATTGACCCTGGTTCAAATTTGAGTTATATAGCCCCTAAATTTGTTGATAAGTGTAAACTACAGCCACAAAAACATACCAAGCCATGGTTGGTACAGTTAGCTACTATCACCAAAAGGAGGATAGAAGAAGTCATACCAGCTTGCCAATTAATGTTGGGTGAATTCCCCACCCAAGCAACCCTTAACACATTACCCCTGGGATCGTATGATCTGTTGATTGGTATGGATTGGATAGATTTCCATAAAGCCATATTGGACTGTTACCATAAGACCTTAGAATGCGTAAGTAAGGAAGGGAAGAGGATAACCCTTCAAGGGATCCGAAAACCTGTCTCGGTGACACAAATATCATCTCTGCAAATGAGAAAGTATTGTCGGAAGGGATGTACCCTATATGCAATACAGGTGTTGAAAACAATCGAAGATGACAAACCAAGCCCTGACGATCACCATATCCTGAAAGAATACAGAGATGTGTTTTCGGAAGAGGTATCGAGTCTACCTCCGAGAAGGGACATAGAATTCTCAATAGAACTTGCACCGAGAGCGGTGCCGGTGTCTAGGACACCCTACCGGATGAGCACACCTGATTTAGTTGAACTCAAGTTGCAATTAAAAGAAATGATGGATAAGGGCTATATTCAGCCCATCGTGTCTCCATGGGAAGCACCAGTCTTGTTCGTGAAAAAGAAGGATGGTACCCTTAGACTGTGTATAGATTATAGGCAACTCAATAAGGTAACCATTAAGAACAAGTATCCCTTTCCTAGGATCGATGACATGTTTGATCAATTGGGGGGCGCATCTATTTTCTCAAAGATTGATTTGAGGTCGGGATACCATCAAGTCCGAATCAAGGGTTAAGACATCCATAAAACTAGCTTCTAGATGAGGTATGGTCACTATGAGTTCGTGGTGGTTCCGTTTGGGTTGACCAATGCTCCTGCCACTTTTATGTGCTTGATGAACAATGTACTCAGCAAGTTCCTAGACAAATTTGTGCTTGTTTTTATTGACGATATATTAATTTACTCCAAGAACAGAAAAGAGCATGAAGACCATCTTAGACTTGTGCTGCAAGTGCTAAGAGAACATCAGCTCTATGCCAAATTTAGCAAATGTGAATTCTTCCAGAAAGAAATGCATTACTTAGGCCATGTTCTCTCTGAAGAAGGAGTAGTGGTTGACCCTGAAAAAATCAGGTCAATCATGGCATGGCCTACCCCAAAGGATGTTTCAGATATCAGATCCTTTATGGGTTTAGTAGGATACTATAGGAGATTTATAAAAGGATTCTCCAATATTGGTTGTCCAATCACTGCCCTCCAGAAGAAGGGGACAAAATTCTTGTGGACACAGAAATGTGAAGAAAGATTTTAAACCCTGAAATGTCTACTGACCCATGCACCCGTGATGAAAATCGACGACCCAGAAGCTGACTTCCTCGTGTGCAGAGATGACTGTAAGGAAGGGCTCGGAGGATTCCTTATGCATAAAGAGAGTGTGATCTGCTATGAATCCTGAAAATTGAATGAGCATGAAGTCAAATATGTGACCCATGATCTAGAACTGGTTGCCATAGTGCATACCTTGCAAATGTGAAGGCATTACCTCCTGGGAAGAAAATTTGTACTTATGACAGATCACTGTGGATTGTGATACTTGTTTGATCAACCAAAGCTCAATGCTAGACAAGCTAGGTGGATGGCCCTCCTTAGCGAGTTTGATTTTGAAATCAAACACATTAAAGGAAAGGAAAATAGGGTGGCCGATGCCCTCAACAGAAGTATGAAAACAATTCACCTCGCAGCGGTGAGCACCTGCAAGACAGATGTCAAGGAAATAATCAGAAACGCACAAGAAACAAATCCCTTCATCGAGACCGTGACCATGTACCTATAGCAAGAACCCGCTGGAGTAAAATATGAAGGATATTAGATGATCGAAGGAGGTCTTCTCACTTACATAAAAAGATTTTATATTCCAGTGTGTGACGACTTGAAGAGGTTCATTATGGATGAACTACATAAAAGACCCTATACTAGTCATCCAGGATACCAGAAGATGATCACTGCCACCAAAAAACAATTTTATTGGACTGGATTGAAGAAAGACATAGTCGAATACTTAGCCAAATGCATAGAGTGCCAATAGGTTAAAGCAGAACATCGACACCCAGCAGGACTATTGCAACCTTTACCAATCCTAGAATGGAAATGGGAAACCATCTCCATGGATTTCATCACTGGATTACCAACCTCAACCAAACAGAATGACGCCATTATGGTGGTGGTTGATAAATTGAGCAAGTCTTCTCACTTCATCCCTGTCAAGTCGACCTGCAAGGCAATCGATATCGCCCAGGTATTCATGAAAGAGATATTCAGACTGCATGGTGTGCTGAAAGAGATCATGTCTGACAGAGATACGAAATTTACTTCCAACTTTTGGAAATCACCGATGGCTGGTTTAGAGACCAAGTTGTTGTTCAACACCACCTATCACCCTCAAACCGAAGGACAGACAGAAATATTGAATCAAATACTAGAAGATATTTTAAGAATGCATGTAATGCATCAACCCAGGAATTGGGAGGACTATCTGCCACTGGTAGAATTTTCCTACAACAATGGCTACCAAACATCCTTGAAGATGAGCCCCTTTGAATCCCTCTATGGTAGACCGTGTAACACTCTAGTCAGCTGGAGTAATCCCGTAAACAGGATTTATTTTAAACCCAACATGTTGAAATAAATGGAACATCAGGTGACTCAGATAAAACAAAACATGAAGGTCGCCCAGAACCGACAGAAAAGTTATGCTGACCAAAAGAGAACTCCAAGAGTGTTCAAAATGGGAGACCATGTATATCTTAGAGTTAGACCCCGGAAGAGTTCCCTGAAAATGGGAGCTTGTGCCAAGTTGGCACCTCGGTATTGTGGACCCTTTGAGGCTCCTGATAGAGTGGGACCTATAGCCTATAGGCTAGTACTTCCTCCCACAGTAAAAGCACATAATTTTTTCCATGTTTCATTATTGAAGAAATATGTACATGATGCTAATCATATAATTGACTGGTCTGTGATCCAAGTGGAACCAGAGGGAAAATTTCTACCAGAACCTCAGTGCATACTGTACAGAAAGGAAACCCCGCTCCGAAACCGAACCATTGCACAGGTCAAGGTGCAGTGGAGACATTTTGTCCCAGATGAGGCTACATGGGAAATGGAGGATGCCATGAGACAAGCATATCTGATTTTGTTTACTTCTGTACATGCATGTCATGTTGATAGATAAGAACATCGAGGATGATGTTCCTTTAAGGGGGAGGGAATTGTAACACCTTGTTTCCCCCAATTTGTAAAAATAACTATATTGGCCAAGAACTGTGGAAAACTCAAAAATGTGAATGTGTGATGTGAATGGACCTTGTGAAAAAGGTCGATGAATGTGAATAATATATTGCAGGACTGCTGAGAGGGGATATGCTGAAAAAGAGACCATGATGGCCGAAGAAAGGTGGTCAAAGGCTCTTGGAAAGGTGGTGTTAACTTCCACCGAAACCAATATCGTATTTGGACTTCACTAGCCCAGAGAACCAAGAGTGGCTCACTGGCCCTGAATTAAATGACTCACCAAGATTGGTAGGTAAATGGCTCCTCATGAGTAGTGAGGGATCAGGGATTCACACATCAGGACTCATAGAGGGAAGCCTTTCGACTTTGCGAGCGGCGAAGTCGCGAGAGGATCAGGACCGTCCATCCGAGGAGGATAGGTGGCAGAGATCAAGGGATCTCACGAACTCGGAGGTTCGCAAGGTAAGATCCCAAGGGTTGGGTGCTCTAAGTCGCGAGTGGAAAAGTCGCGAGGAGCGGAGATAGCCGTTGGATCCAGAGAACGGGAGAACCATTGGATCAGGAACCCCATCGCCTATCGTGCGTTCAGGGGTTTGGAGGTTGAAAGGAGTCATTTTTGACTTCATGAGTAGAGAAGTGCCGAGAGTCGGGTATGAGAGAACACGTGGAAAAACTTCAAGGTGGAGCCCACGTGATTGACAGGTGGACATGCGTCACTTGGAGAAGGGAGTCAACGCTCCGTTGACTTCTCGTGTCTCGGGGATTCACGGGATAAGAGCACAAGAGCTCAACCATTTGACTCGCGAAGTCGCGAGAAGCGAGAACGCGAGAGGGAAAATAAATATCGCTTCTCGGGGTTTTGCAAGAAGAGAGCGCAAGAGTTGGGTGCTCCAACTCATGAAGTCGCGAAGTGTGAAGTGGCGAGGAGGAAAAATTTGAACCGTTGGATCCAGGAACGGGAGGATCGTTGGATCAGAACTCCGTGGAGATATTGTATATCGAGAGTTCGGGGTTTCAGAGGTTGAAAGGGGTCACTTTCTACCTTAGAAGTCATGAAGTGCCGAGAGCCTAGGATCGTGAGAACACGTGGTACATCCATCAGGTGGGGCCCGCGTGATTGACAGGTGGGCACGCGTCGCAAGGAAAGGAGTCAACACTCTGTTGACTTCTCGCATGTCAGGGATTCGTGATATAGGAGCAAAAAGGCTCAATGCCCCATCTCACGAGGTTACGAGTTGCAAGAAGTGTGAAGAGGAAGTCACCCATTGTTGACTTTCGCATCTCGAGATTTTGGAGAAGAAGAGCATGAGAGCTCAACACTTCAACCTGCGAGGTTGTGAATCGTGAAAATTCGATTAGCGCTTGGCTGGCTTAAGAGTGTAGACACGAAACAGGGTCACGAGGACAAGACCCCAAGGGGGAAACCTGCCACTATCTATCCCTATCGGGGTTCGACATTTTGTCATGTCGGGGTTTGCAGAGTCGAAAGAATCAACGCCCTGGTAGTGCTGAGTCGTGAAGAGTGAAAGAATGGCATACTTGTTTAGCCTGTGGTTGTGACCCACGATCACATGGAGATGGACAAGGAAGGAACTAGCCTATGCTAAGACCCTCCCCATAGGTATCTCGGGGATTCTGATCCTTGATAATTCGACAAAAAAAAATTGCTTTCATGAAGTGGGTATCTGACAAAATAGGAGCTGCATAGAGGAGGATTAATGGTCTAAATTACCCTGTTAGACTATAGCCAGGGCCAAAGAGGGGTAAATAGGGTTACTAGAGTTCACTCTAGTCACACGTGTTATATTCAGAATGTGACATTGAGATAAAAAGGGTTAAAAGCGTTTTTAAGTCATTATGAGATAAAAATAGAAGTCAACAGTGAATTACGGTTTCAACAGTAATTTAGGGTTTTGGAAGTTAACAATGAATTAGGGTTTCAACATGACTTAGGGTTTTGTAAAGATATAAATGAAGGGTCAACGAACTAATTCATTATTATGCAGATTATGACTTGTCATTGAGGAGAGAGGCGCATATCAGGAGAGATAGTTCAGTGGAGTCCAGGAGGAATACACCAGTTGTCTAATTTCGGTGTTGAGAGACACACCCTAGTCACCGAGAAGATCATTCAAGTATTCCATCATTCTTCAACAACAGTTACATAGTGTTCAGTAGCAAGAGCGCATTCATCCAAAGTGAGGTGCAACTTCTAAGAGGGTTTTGGGTCGACTTATCCCATCCAGGGAGAATTCCTAGATTTCCCTTCGACCTATTTGAGAGGAAGACAAGGTGCATATTTTTCCTGGTTCCTCATCAAATTCTGAAAGAGGAATCAACTGGGGTGCATTTTACAGACTTGGACGTGCGACACTTTTGGCGGATACATTTGGGGTTCCAGAGCAAGCATCAAGCCATATTAATGGAAACCCTTCCGACCCATTTCTTAGTAGACCGAGGTGGTCATTTTGAGACATATCTCGTCCAATTCTGATAGTGGAATCACTAGGACTCATTTTTCCAGAGAAAGAGGGGCACATTCCCCCAGGGGGATCCGTTTGTGGTCCAAAATCACCATCAGAAGGGTCCGATAGTTACCAGTACTGAGGACTAGAGTAGCGCGCATCATTTGGGACAGTTTCCAGGCCATTCTGAGAAGTACAGTTCCCAGGGTGAACTTTCCATACTTCCAATAGTTACCTTCAGAGCTGCCATAGTCTCAGCGCATCTATTGATTCTGTAGTGCTCCCATATTCTGGGTATTATATTTTAGTTTCTTATTTGTATTCTGGCTAAGATCCTTTTGTTAGATTACTGAGAGGGGGGGGTGAATCAAGAATAGAGCAATTTAATCCCTTTTTAACCAAATAATCGAAGTGTTATATCAATGAAGCATTATCATCCAATAACTGCAGAGTAAATAAGCAATGAACAAATGAACAATCATACACATACATAGTACACCAATGTTTTACGTGGAAACCCAAATCGGGAGAAAACCATGAAATGTTTTTTCTTATATGTCTTGAAGAATTACATTCATTGGAAGCACCAACTTCGTTTGTTATCCAGCTGCAACTGGAAGGAGGCTCCAACCCCCTAGTTTCTCAGGCTACAACCTGAGGGAAGCTCCAACTCCCCAATTTTCTGGGTACAACTAGAAGGAGGCTACAACCCTCTATGTTCTCCAACTACAACCACCTGTCCTTGCCCCATCCTTCCACCCTGAAGTAGAAGTAGAATGATGGAACCACTGTCACACTATCACTGTGAGATATGCCGCTGTAAACTTGTACCAATAAATCTGAACCATGCATCAACCTGTACCTCAACCTGTAATCAACTTGTACCATAAACAAGTGCATCAACCATGCACCAACCTGTAATCAACCTATACCATAAACAAGTGCATCAACCATGCACCAAAATGTAAACAACCTGTACCATAAAAAAGCGCATCCAACCATGTACCAAGCATGTACCAATCATGTGTCAAATACTCATCAACTATGACTCATCAATATGTACCAACATCATCAACTATACACCTCATGTATGTGCCAACTCATCAAATACTTGTCTCAACCATGTACTCAACATGTACCACAACCAAAAGCCCTCATCAATTTCATCATCCAAATCTGATTTGTAACTCTGTAATAGACCTGGTGTATATGATCACATTCTTTCAAACATTCCTTAACTTTAAAAACAAGAGACTAGCATTTTCATCAAAATTTTCTTTAGTCTCACATTCCTAGTTTTGGATTAGTCAACAACCCTAACTTGAAGTAATCATAACTTTGAACCTGTAATGTATAAATCTATGAAACTGATACACAATTGTTTTTAGTGTGTTTAATGCAATTCCTCCAAGTGTCACTACTTGTAACCTCTCAGAAAATGAGTTATAGCAAAAATGGCATACCTTGCTAAATTCTGGCTTATTCTAGAGAGTGACCTTGTAGAGCGTGCCCCGCAGAAAATATTTGATGGAATAATCTAAAAATGTTAAAAAGAATACTAAAGAAGGTACCCTAACCAACACATTTTTTCTCACTGAATATGGATATGTTATGAAGAAGTTATGACGTTTTTACCCGAAACACCTGATTTTGACTAGTTTCAGGACTGGCCACAAACCCTATTTTCCACGGAGTGTAACTCCCAAAATACAACGACCCACAAGCTGAATTTTTTACCACAGATACTTGGATATGTTTTCACACTTTCATAGCAATTGCATGGTCTGAATAATTATAGAAAAAAAGTTATAGCGAAAATGGTGAGATGACCTGTAAATAGCATACCTCAGAAAGCACCATCAAAAGAATTTATCCTTCCTTGCATTTCGGCCTTCTTTTCTTCACCTTCACTCAGAATTATAGTTTAGATATCCTTGGTTACCTCAAACACATACCAAGCCCTGACGATCACCATATCCTGAGAGAATACAAAGATGTGTTTCCAGAAGAGGTACCAGGTCTACCTCCGAGAAGGGACATAGACTTCTCGATAGAACTTGCACCGGGAGTGGTGCCTGTGTCTAGGACACCCTACCGAATGAGCACACCTGAGTTAGTTGAAATCAAGTTGAAATTAAAATAAATGATGGATAAGGGCTATATTCGGCCCAGCGTGTCTCCATGGGAAGCACCAGTCCTGTTCGTGAAAAAGAAGGACTGTACCCTTAGACTGTGTATAGATTATAGGCAACTCAATAAGGTAACCATAAAGAACAAGTATCCATTGCCTAGGATCAATGACCTGTTCAATCAATTAGGGGGTGCATCTATTTTCTCAAAGATTGATTTGAGGTCGGGATACCATCAAGTCCAAATCAAGGGTGAAGACATCCATAAAACTGCCTTCCAGACGAGGTATGGTCACTATGAGTTCGTGGTAGTTCCGTTTGGGTTGACCAATGCTCCTGCCACTTTTATGTGCTTGATGAACAATGTACTCAGCAAGTTCCTAGACAAATTTGAGCTTGTTTTTATAGACGATATATTAATTTACTCCAAGAACAGAAAAGAGCATGAAGACCATCATAGACTTGTGCTGCAAGTGCTAAGAGAACATCAGCTCTATGCCAAATTCAACAAATGTGAATTATTCTAGAAAGAAATACATTACTTAGGCCATGTTTTCTCTGAAGAAGGAGTAGTGGTAGACCCTGACAAAATCAGGTCAATCATGGAATGGCCTACCCCAAAGGATGTTTCGGATATCAGATCCTTTATGGGATTAGTAGGATACTATAGGAGATTTATAAAAGGATTCTCCAAGATTGGTTGTCCAATCACTGCCCTCCAGAAGAAGGGGACAAAATTCCTGTGGACACAGAAATGTGAAGAAAGATTTTAAACCCTAAAATGTCTACTGACCCATGCACCCGTGTTGAAAATTGCTGACCCAGAAGCTGACTTCCTCGTGTGCACAGATGCCTGTAAGGAAGGGCTCGGAGGAGTCCTTATGCAGAAAGGAAGTGTGATCTGCTATGAATCCCGAAAATTGAATGAGCATGAAGTCAACTATGTGACCCATGATCTAGAACTGGTTGCCATAGTGCATGCCTTGAAAATGTGGAGGCATTACCTCCTGGGAAGAAAATTTGTACTTATGACAGATTACTGTGGATTGCGATACTTGTTTGATCAACCAAAGCTCAATGCTAGACAAGCTAGGTGGATGGCCCTCCTTAGCGAGTTTGATTTTGAAATCAAACACATAAAAGGAAAGGAAAATAGGGTGGCCGATGCCCTCAGCAGAAGTATGAAAACAATTCACCTGGCAGCGGTCAGCACCTGTGAGACAGATGTCAAGGAAAGAATTAGAAATGCACAAGAAATAGATCCCTTCATTGAGACCATGACCATGTACCTACAGCAAGAACCTGCTGGAGTAAAATATGAAGGCTATTAGATGACCAAAGGAGGTCTGCTCACTTACATAAACAGATTTTATATTCCAGCGTGTGACAACTTGAAGAGGTTCATTATGGATGAACTACATAAAACACCCTATACTGGTCATCCAGGATACCAGAAGATGATCACTGCCACCAGAAAACAATTTTATTGGCCTGGACTGAAGAAAGACATAGTCGAATACTTAGCCAAATGCATAGAGTGCCAACAGGTTAAAGTAAAACATCGACACCCAGCAGGACTATTGCAATCTTTACCAATCCCAGAATGGAAATGGGAAACCATCTCCATGGATTTCATCACTGGATTACCAACCTCAACCAAACAGAATGACGCCATTATGGTGGTGGTGGATAAATTGGGCAAGTCTGCTCACTTCATCCCTGTCAAGTCGACCTGCAAGGCAATCGATATCACCCAGGTATTCATGAAAGAGATATTCAGACTGCATTGTGTGCCAAAAGAGATTGTGTCTGACAGAGATACGAAATTTACTTCCAACTTTTGGAAATCACCGATGGCTGGTTTAGAGACCAAGTTGTTGTTCAACACTGCCTATCACCCTAAAACCGATGGACAGACAGAAAGAGTGAATCAAATACTAGAAGATATGTTAAGAATGCATGTAATGCATCAACCCAGGAATTGGGAGGACTACCTGCCACTGGTAGAATTTTCCTACAACAACGGCTACCAAACATCCTTGAAGATGAGCCCCTTCGAATCCCTCTATGGTAGACCGTGTAACACTCTAGTCAGCTGGAGTAATCCCGTAAACAGGATTTATTTTGGACCCAACATGTTGAAATAAATGGAACATCAGGTGACTCAGATAAAACAAAACCTGAAGGTCACCCAGAACATATAGAAAAGTTATGCCGACCAAAAGAGAACTCCAAGAGAGTTCAAAACGGGAGACCATGTATATCTTAGGGTTAGACCCCGAAAGAGTTCCCTGAAAATGGGAGATTGTGCCAAGTTGGCACCTTGGTATTTTAGACCCTTTTGAGGCTCTAGATAGAGTGGGACCTATAGCCTATAGGTTAGTACTTCCTCCCACAGTAAAAGCACATAATTTTTTCCATGTTTCATTATTGAAGAAATATGTACATGATGCTAATCATATAATTGACTGGTCTGTGATCCAGGTGGAATCGGAGGGAAAATTTCTACCATAACCTCAGTGCATACTGTACAGAAAGGACACCCCGCTCCGAAGCCGAACCATTACACAAGTCAAGGTGCAATGGAGACATTTTGGCCTAGATGAGGCTACATGGGAAATGGAGGATGCCATGAGACACGCATATCCGATTTTGTTTACTTCTGTACATGCATGTCATGTTGATAGATAAGAACATCGAGGACGATGTTCCTTTAAGGGGGAGGGAATTGTAACACCTTGTTTCCCCCAATTTGTAAAAATAACTATATTGGCCAAGAACTATGGCAAACTCAAAAATGTGAATGTGTGATGTGAATGGACCTTGTGAAAAAGGTCGATGAATGTGAATAATATATTGCAGGACTACTGAGAGGGGATATGCTTAAAAAGAGACCACGATGGCTGAAGAAAGGTGGTGGAAGGCACCTGGAAAGGTGGTGTTAACTTCCACCGAAACCAATACTGTATTTGGACTTCACTGGCCCGGAGAACCAAGAGCGGCTCGCTGGCCCCGAATTAAATGACTCGCCAGGATTGGTTGGTAAATAGCTCCTCATGAGTAGTGAGGGATCGGGGATTCAGACATCGGGAGTCATAGAGGGAAGCCTTTCGACTTTGCGAGCGGTGAAGTCGCGAGAGGATCAGGACCGTCCATCCGAGGAGGATAGGTGGCAGAGATCAAGGGATCTCGCGAACTCAGAGGTTCACAAGGTAAGAGCCCAAGGGTTGGGTGCTCCAAGTCACGAGTGGTGAAGTCACGAGGAGTGGAGATAGCCATTGGATCCAGAGAACGGGATAACTGTTGGATCAGGAACCCCATCACCTATCGCTCGTTTAGGGGTTCGGAGGTTGAAAGGAGTCATTTTTGACTTCACAAGTAGTGAAGTGCTGAGAGTCGGGCATGAGAGAACACATGGCAGAACTTCAAGGTGGAGCTCGCGTGATTGACAAGTGGACATGCGTCACATGGAGAAGGGAGTCAACGCTCCATTGACTTCTCGCATCTTGGGGATTCACGGGATAAGAGCATGAGAGCTCAACCGTTTGACTCGCAAAGTCACAAGTAGCGAGAACGCAAGAGGGAAAATAAATATCGCTTCTCAGGGTTTCGCAAGAAGAGAGCGCAAGAGTTGGGTGCTCCAACTAATGAAGTCGCGAAGTGTGAAGTGGCGAGGAGGAAAAATCTGAACCGTTGGATCCAGGAACAGGAGGATTGTTGGATCAGAACTTCGTGGAGATATTGTATATCGAGAGTTCGGGGTTTCGGAGGTTGAAAGCGGTCACTTTCGACCGTAGAAGTCATGAAGTGCCGAGAGCCGAGGCTCGTGAGAACACGTGGCACATCCATCAGGTGGGGCTCGCATGATTGACAGGTGGCCATGCGTCGCCCGGAAAGGAGTCAAGACTCTGTTGACTTCTCGCATCTCAGGGATTCGTGAGATAGGAGCACGAAGGCTCAACGCCCCAACTTGCAAGGTTGCGAGTTGCGAGAAGTGCGAAGAGGAAGTCAACCATTGTTGACTTTCACGTCTCGAGATTTTGGAGAAGAAGAGCACGAGAGCTCAACGCTTCAACTTGCGAGGTTGCGAATTGCGAAAATTCGATAAGCGCTTCGTTGGCTTAAGTGCGTAGACACGAAACAGGGTCACGAGGACAAGACCCCAAGGGGGAAACCTGCCACTCTCTAGCCCTGTCGGGGTTCAACATTTCGTCGTGTCGGGGTTTGCAGAGTCGAAAGAATCAACGCCCTGGTAGTGCTAAGTCGCGAAGAGAGAAAGAATGCCATACTTGTTCAGCTTGTGGTTGTGACCCACGATCACATGGAGATGGACATGGAAGGAACTAGCCTATACCAAGACCCCCCCCGTAGGTATCTCGGGGATTCTGATCCTCGAGAATTCGACAAAAAAAAATTGCTTTCATGAAGTGGGTATCTGACAAAATAGGAGCTCCATAGAGGAGGATTAATGGTCTAAACTACCCTGTTAGACTATAGCCAGGGCCAAAGAGGTGTAAACAGGGTTATTAGAGGTCACTCTAGTCACACGTTTTATATTCGGAATGTGACATTGAGATAAAAAGGGTTAAAAGCGCTTTTAAGTCATTATGAGATAAAAATAGAAGTCAACAGTGAATTAGGGTTTCAACAGTGATTTAGGGTTTTGGAAGTTAACAATGAATTAGGGTTTCAACATGATTTAGGGTTTTGTAAAGCTATAAAGTAAGGGTCAATGACCTAATTCATTATTATGCAGATTATGACTTTTCATTGAGGAGAGAGGCGCATATCAGGAGAGATAGTTCAGTGGAGTCCAAGAGGAATACACCAGTTGTCTAATTTCGGTGTTGAGAGACACACCCTAGTCACCGAGAAGATCATTCAAGTATTCCATCATTCTTCAACAACAGTTACATAGTGTTCAACAGTAAGAGCGCATTCATCCAAAGTGAGGCGCAACTTCTGAGAGGGTTTTGGGTTGACTTATCCCATCCAGGGAGAATTCCTAGATTTCCCTCCGACCTATTTGAGAGGAAGACAAGGTGCATCTTTTTCCTGGTTCCTCATCAAATTCTAACAGAGGAATCAACTGGGGTGCATTTTACAGACTTGGACGTGCGACACTTTTGGCGGATACATTTGGGGTTCCAGAGCAAGCATCAGACCATATTAATGGAAACCCTTCCGACCCATTTCTCACTAGACCAAGGCGATCATTTTGAGACATATCTCATGCAATTCTGTCAGTGGAATCACTAGGACTCATTTTTCCAGAGAAAGAGGGGCACATTCCCCCAGGGGGATCCATTTGTGGTCCAACCTCACCATCAGAAGGGTCCGACAGTTACCAGTACTAAGGACTATAGTAGGGCGCATCATTTTGGACAGTTTCCAGGCCATTATGAGAAGTACAGTTCCCAGGGTGAACTTTCCATACTTCCAGCAGTTACCGTCAGAGCTGCCATAGTCTCAACGCATCTATTGATTCTGCAGTGCTCCCATATTCCGGGTATTATATTTTAGTTTCTTATTTGTATTCTGGCTAAGATCCTTTTGTTAGATTACTGAGAGGGGGGTGAATTAGTAATAGAGAAATCTAATCCCTTTTTAACCAAATAATCCAAGTGTTATATCAATGAAGCATTATCATCCAATAACTGCAGAGTAAATAAGCAATGAACAATTGAACAATCATACACATACACAGTACACCAGTGTTTTATGTGGAAACCCAAATCGGGAGAAAACCATAGAATGTTTTTTCTTATATGTCTTGAAGAATTACATTCATTGGAAGCACCAACTTCCTTTGTTTTCCAACTGCAACTGGAAGGAGGCTCCAACCCCCTAGTTTCTCAGGCTACAA